>JACEGR010009863.1:0-23049 GCA_014170235.1 Listronotus bonariensis
GTGTACGTTACTATGGTTGATCAAGGCCTAAAAATGATTATTTACATTCATTGATAAAAAATACAAACTATTGGGACATTGATCTTATTTTTGTATTAAATAAGACAGATGGAGATCAGAGATCATACACTTTGGAATAGGCCTCTCTATACAAATTAAAGTTTTTCAATTCTTGGTCATTTCTTGACCACTTTCTAAACTTCATAGTCCTCAGTCAACTGTATAGTCGACAAACAGTAGGAAAGTGTAAAAAAATCAGGAGATTAACTAACAAAGTTACAAAATTTTTTTATAACTTTTAACAAAAAAAATACAAGTGAAGAAATTCCTTACATATCAAAATCTAGGTTTTCCATAGAGTCCATTGTAACTGTAACTGTGTGCTTGTCATTTTCATTTTCCAGTTTTTCACTCATTTTATTTAAATCTGTATTAAAATTCTTTACAACTAACAAATCTTTTTAACAATATTTTTAACGGTTTTTACACTGTAGTACATCAAACATCAAACTGTAAAATTTTAAACAAGAAACCGTCATTTCTGTCAAACCAGACAGGTGGAATAAGGAATTCATTGGTCGATTTCCCACCCTACGTCATACGTTTGTTAAGTGAATAATTGATAGAGGGCACTATATGATAATGTTAAAAACAACACCGACTTCACGGAGTGTGGAGTCAGTGTTAGTTAAAAAGATTTTGAAACCTAGGGCTAAGGTTGTTAAAAACCTCACTAAAAGCTGGATTCCAAGAATTTCATATATGAAAGAAATAAAACACACTTTGCCTTGTTGTCGCTCTCTCAAAACCGCAACCAATCAAAAAGGCCGACTGGCCGTCTTGTAACCTCGCTGTGTGTGCGTGTCATGTTTTTGCTTGTCAAAAATGTCTCAAGCCGGTTCGAAAAAAGGGGCTGTATCGCAATTAAATAGAAATGCTGCTATAAACAGCCTTATTGTTTTCGTAGTTTTACTTTTAGCATGGGTTGCAGGCTTCGCTTCCAGACTTTTTGCAGTGATTAGGTTCGAAAGTATCATTCATGAATTTGACCCATGGTAAGTGTTTTTTATGATATTTTAGACTAATTTTAGCTTATTTTCAATATTTAAGAATACCTCTTATTATATAGGGCCCTTGCACTAACTATTTCTTTGATTTCCGTAGATTTTTAGTCTTAACTTTTGCCCTGTGTAAGGGACATTATTAAACACCCTTATCAGCTGTTTTTGATTGAATTAAACACTAGAATGTTTAATTTTAATGCCAAATTAATTTATTTAATCGTATTTATATTTCCTAGTAACAAAAAATCATTAAAATACTCACAGGCATCAAATTACAGACAATCTGTAACTAAAATGCATATTTTTACCACTTTTCTTCTAAGTATCCATCTGTTTCACGTGCCAGAAAAGAAATATGGATATTTAGAGTCTGTTTTCATTCATGATCTTCAAAAAAATACACTTTCCATCATCATCCCCTTTTTTGCCAATAACTCTGGTAATTTTCTAGAAACCTGCGGCTACTCCGATTTTAACGAAATTTGGGTATACGGGGTTTTTGGGCCGCTTATCACGAATCTGAAAGATTTTTTAGCGGAAACGTTTTGTTCTCGAGATATTCATCATCGAAGTTCAAATTTGAACTAAGCTTATTTTCACTATATTCACTATATAGACCCTTCTTTTTGCACACAATCCTTTATTTAAAGCTGAAGTGTCACAAAATATTTAATTATCACCTTTTAAAACCCCGTTTTTCTATGTTTTTTACATTATTTTTGCTTTTAAATTACGTGGATTTTCTTTGATAATGCGGCAACCATACATACACATAGAGGGCTTCATGGCACACTGGGATTGAAATGATTCAAAGTATAGCTATGCAATTTTAGTGCAAAAATAATATAAAATATGAAAAAAACGGGGTTTTAAAAGGTAAAAATAAAATATTGTGTGTCACTTTAGCTTTAAATCAAGAATTGGGTGCAAAAGAAGGGAGAATATTGTAAAAATAGGATTAGTTTAAATTTCAAGTCTGATGATGAATATCTCAAGAACGAAACGTTTCCGCCAAACAATTCTTTAAGATTCGTGATCAGCGCCCCAAAAAAACCCGTATACCAAATTTTGTCAAAATCGGAGTTGCCGCAGGTTTCTAGAAAATTACCATAACTCTTGATTTAAGCTTAGAATTGGTACTCAATATTTGATTTTCACCTCTTTCACCCATTTTTTCAATTTATTTTAGCCTTTTTCCATAAAATTGTAAAGCTTCACTCTCAATTAAAATTATTGAAAGTCAAGCTTTGCAATTTTATGGAAGAAACTGAGGGTAAATAAATGAAAACTGGGTTATTAAGGTGCAAAAAACTAAAAATTGTGTGCAAAGAGAGGGCGGGAATAAGGTGAATTTAGGTCAGTTTTATTTTTCAAGTTTAATGATAAATATTTCAAGAATGAAACTTGTACAACTAAAAATTCTGTTAGATTTATAATCAGCGCCCCAAAAAACCCCTGTATCTTAACAAATTTCATTAAAATTGGCGACGATCCTTAAGTGCTGGTGGAGCAAGCATACGAACCCCATTAAATTTCTGGGATTACATCTAGACAATCAACTTACATGGAAGGAACATGCCAATCAAGCGGTTAGCAGAATCAGCAAAAACACGTATGTTATCCGAAATCTAAAAAACTGTGTGTCTGAAAGGGTTCTTATGAACACATATTATGGATACATGTATGCTCACATTAATTATGCCATCCTGTGCCAGGCACTCAGCTCACGCATCCAGAGTGTTCTCTGCACAAAGACGGATGTGTGAGAATCATTGCTGGCCTGAAATACAGAGAGTGCTGTAGAGAGGCGTTTATCTCTCTTGGGATACTCTACCTGCCCCTCCCTCTATATTCTTAGCTGCCTTATAAAAAAACACCTGAATAGCTACAGCCGCAAAATAGGGACTTACATGGTTATGAGACCAGGGGGAGGAATGACCTTTCTATAAGGTACAGTAGAACTTCCAGGGCGAGGGATGGGCAGAACCACTATGGTATTAAATTTTTAATGTACTACCTTAGAAATTAGGAACTTTGAGACTAAGATTAAACTATATCTTAAAAACAAAGCATTTTATAGCGAGAGCGAATACATGTTGAGCTCTTTTAGATAGTCCCAAAGAAGGATTTGTCTGTCAAATTAGGTCTATATTATAGTGTGTATGTGTAATTTTAGTGTCCTCAAGAAGTCTAAAAATTTTAAAAATATGTTTGTGTTTTAATGTTTTGTAATAATTACTCATAATTTGTAATGATTTTAAAAGTATGTTTGTTTTTTAAAAATGTAATGTTTTTTATTTTTTAGATTTTTATCTTATTTTAAACTTGTATTTAACTATTTTTAACTTTTGACTTGTGAAAATACAACCTGTATGGGCATTCATCAATAAATATTTGAATTTGAATTTGATGCATCGGGTTTGTAAACAATTTCCATATTAATTTTTCTTTGTATTTTTAAGGTTTAACTACAGAGCTACGGCCTATATGGTAAAACATGGTTTCTACAATTTCCTAAACTGGTTTGATGAACGAGCATGGTACCCCTTTGGGACGTATTGTAGGAGGCACAGTATATCCCGGTCTTATGCTGACGTCCGGAAGCATACACTATATTTTGCATTTACTACATATTAATGTACATATTAGGGATATTTGTGTGTTCTTAGCTCCTATATTCAGGTAAGATTCAATAAAATGATTTTATTTACAAAAGTTATCTTTGGTAGGTATTAAATTGATATATTTTCAATTTAATGATATTGTTACTATAGAAACTAATGATACACATATAAAACAACAATTTTTTTTTATTGAGCCTATGCGTTTTATTTTTGGGACATCTGTTACCAATTATGCCATAAATTTTATATCAAGTAAGAAATTAAGTGTTTCTTTAATACAGTTATCAAAATGTTCTTTATAAAATCAATATCTAAAATAGAAAACTGTTAAGAAGTACACATTTTCTCTACTTATAAATTTAATTTTAAGGATTTAATAGATAGAAATAAGTTGTTTATCTAATCTTGTTTGTTTAAGCAATTCAAATAAAGGCACACTGATCTAAGGTTGATTTTAAAACCAATATTTATCATAGTAAAAAGTAATTGCAAAAATTGACATAAAAGATTATGTAACTCCCAGAACTATGCAGTTTATATAAATATTATTTTAAAGTATCTTAAATCTTTGATACTAATGTTTTTTCTTATTTTAAAAATCATATTTATTTTGTTTTCCTTTACTGGATAAAATTATGATGAGTTTGCTTTGCTTCATGATAGGCAATCAAAAATTTCTTATCAAATGAGTTAGGTACTTGATATGTTATTATAAATTTACTGTTGAATGCTTTAAAATATTTAAATTGATTTTTATATTATTTTGGCCAATCATAGTTTGACATGAATGACATTCTGCTTAACCTTAAATTTTTATAGACTTTTTGCATAATAATATTATACAGGGTGTTTCACAACTTATCCCATAAACTTTAAGGGCTAATTCTACAATCAAAAAATATGAAAAAACTTCATATGAACATATACCGGGTGTTGCTCCGTCGAGCGGGACATAGGGAATCCCATGTAAATTTTGAAGTAGTCAAATATTGGCTCCCCTAATTATTTTAGAAAAAAATGCTATTAGGATTTATTGAAGAGCACAGTAAGTTCCACCCAAAATGAATGAAAAATGAATAACTATTTCCATTGTAAAACCATTTTATAATAGTGATTTTTTCTTGATTTAAGTAGTTCATTATTTAAAAATGATGTGACATTGATCTGACAACTTGAGAGTAAGAGGTTAAATAATTTTTCTAGTATTTTATTATAAACTTCTAATAATACAAGGCGCGTAAGAAGATAGGAGATTCGTAACTTATTTTAGCATTTATCTCTTAGCTGGCGGACTGAGAAGAGCTGAAATTTGTACACTGGGTACAACTTTTCGTGCTCTTTAAAAAATCCTAATTATATTTTCTTCTAAAATAATTAGGGGAGCCAATATTGGACCAAATTTATATGGGATTCCCTATGTCCCGCTCGACGGAGCAACACCCGGTATGTCCTAAACATTTTAGTTTTTGAATTACAGGATATTTAAAATTTTAAAAAAGTATTGTTATTTATAATAACTTTTATACCAATTTAGATATTTAAAAACAAATTGGGAGATGCCTCCTATGCACCAGGAGACATTTTTTGCATACAAGAAAAAAATCATTTATACCAGTGTTGTACATGAGGGGTTTAAGGTAAGTATTTTTAAGAAAAATTCTATGCCTTTGAATTTTTCAAGAATAAAAATATGTTTTAAAATTCCCATTTACTTAGTTTGACACAAATTTGATCTCTTGACTTTTTCATTTGATGCACGGTTTCGCGTAAATAAATAAAAACCATTTTTTGGCATGGTCAAATCCCTATCTCATTAAAGAATAAATATTGAAGGTAATTTATCACTGTTGAATTTGATATTATCAATACAAAATGACCATGTCGAGAAATGGTTTTTATTTATTTACGCGAAAATCATGCATCAATTAAAAAGTCAAGAAATCTAATTTATTTCAAATCAATCATTTTTAAAATTATATTTATTTTAGAAAAATGCAGTGGCATTCTATTTTTTAAATAAAAATATTTAACTGAAACCTCTCATGAACGACAGTGGTAAAAATATTTTTTCTAAAATGTCTTTGGTTCATAGGAGGCGTTCCTCAAATTTTTGTCAAAATATCTAAATTGGTATAAAAACACAATTTTTAAAAATGTTTAACACTCTGTAGTTTAAAAACTAAGACATATTAAATATGAGGTTTTTTTAAATATGTTTTTTATTGTAGAAATAGCCCTTAAAGTTTGTCAGATAAGTTGTGAAAATAATTTTTAGAAATAATAATAATCTTTTTTCAGATTTTATTATCCGGTCATACATTTTTACTACAATTAAACAAAAATATAAAATATACAATGCAAAATAGTGACCTATAAAAAAAGTATGCCTTGCTTTTTATCTTACAAAAATATATCCAACTAATTACTCATATCTAACATAATCTTAATTAGAATATTGTTCCATGTCAATTAACAATTTTTTACCTTAGTTTTAAAAACTTTTTAATAGGTATACATTTTATACTAGCTGATTAAGTGTTTAAAAAAATAAGAGACCTATAATACCCAACCTATACCTTAAGTTAATTGATGAACTGGATGTGTAGCATTTAAATTTCTATTATTGTAGCTATGGAATGTTTCGAGTTAAAACACACTTTTGATATTAAGGGGATGCCGTAGCACGTTAAATGAGCTAAAACGCGATACGCTGCCGTTTTTAAATATTTGTTTGAGAAAAAGTTGTTTATTTTTACGATTTGTAATTTTGGGAAATTTAATGTGTTAATTATTACCATTACCAAAAATCAATTAACTTTCCGATAATCTTTGGATCATTTTAAGAAACTTTTCTATGTACAACTTTTTCTCAAAACAAATATTTAAAAACGGCAGCGAATCGCGTTTTAGCTAATTTAACGTGCTACGGCATCCTCTTAAAGAAAAATAATAAACACTCATAAATAAAGACAGCACACACTGTTCCATGTTTTAAAAATTCCTCAACAACTTTTTCTAAAATCCTTTTTTTTATATTCTTATTGCTAGTCTTTGAACTACAAATATTTTTTCTGTTAGAGTATTTCTACCCTCAAAAATTATTTGGTGCTTCAATGCTGATTTGAAAGTTGCATAATAAATTATTTTTAAACTCTTTTAATTTAAATATCTTTAAACTACTTCAATTCCGTGATACACACAGGATTTAATCTCTTAATAAGTGTTGCTATATGATGTGACCGATTTACGAACTCATCTAAATGAATAGCCACAAATATTTGATGTTAAATTAAATTTAATTTTGATATTCTTAACGATATCTGTTGGGGTTTTAGTATGCATTGTCTTCTTTAGTTCTAAAAACAAGGATAACTTGTTTTGTTTTTATTAAGGGTTATATATTTATGATGAGCTCTTGTAGCTTATCTCCCCTAGAAAGATATCTGGCGGTAAGAAAGCTGGTTCCCATCCAAATTACCTAGTTAAAAGTCAAAAACCCGGAAAATATATTTTTTTATATAAGATGTTTGAAGGAATAGTCAAAAATTTTGATTTTTGACAAAATGACTGCTTCCCAAAAAAATGAAACTTTTTTCAATAAAATTTACACTTTAAAGTGGCTTACAAAATTTAACATTATTGTCAGAAACCTTATTCCTTCGATCATTGCCTGACCAAAGTATCTATCTAAGAAGATTGTGTGAAAAATGCAAGCCGGTCGGTCCAGCCGTTTCTGAAGAAATTTTGTTTACCGACTTTGAAAGCACTGTTTCGAGATAAACACGTTTAAAGTTTTAAGAAACATATACACATTTTTACAAATACGCGAATACATATCTCCAAAACAATTGAACGGATCAATTTTAAATATTTACAGAATATTCTTGAATGAAAAAAAAAACTTTTTCAAAATTGCAACTGGCTTTAACCCCTTAAGCAGTAGTTTTTTTCCCTTAAACCAGTTAATCCAGGAACATCTCTTAAATCCCACAACCTAATTTTGTAAAAAGCATTGTCCTTCTTATTCTTATTGCGATAATTAAGGGGTAAACTAGTCTAGAAATTTGAAAAATTGGAAAATTTTATTTTTCATAATAGATAGATAGAATATATTACCTTAAAAATGCACAATAGGTCCAAAGGGGTCGTCAATATAAATAAATATAAATATAAATACTATAAAAATATATAGATATACACAAATATACATAGACACATAAATATATAAAATGTAATTGTAAAAAGCACACAAAAAAAAGAATATAAATGAACAGAAACCTTAGCTATAAATAATTACTATAAATAAAGTTAAAATTTTGTATAAATATATACATATAAGAGAATATTAAAATTGTCAAATCAAATCGCAAGCAAAGTAACAAAGTCTAATGTCGCATATACTCTGCAACCGAGTAAAATGCCTCGTCAATAAAAAATTTCCTAACGGCATTCTTGAATTTACCACCATGCATATTTCTAAAATCTCGTGAAAGCTTGTTGTAGAGGGTAAGACAACCGTAAAAGGAGAGTTTTCGATTAAAAATTAACCTCAGTAGTCTTTTTTGCGCCACAAAGACTCTCTCAGATGCATTACTACCTCCCCAGGACACAATATTATTCGAAAGATGGCTGTAAGCCAGTGAATAGTACACAGAGAGCAATCTCGATTCGTCCAGTGTATTTTTAAGTTAAGGATTGCATAAAACGCCGAATTTAATTTTGCGCAGACATAATCAACGTGATTTTTAAAAGACATTGTGGAGTCAAAAATGGTTCCTAAAAATTTGGTTGTTTCAGGAAATTTAATATTATTATTTATTTCAAAATTTGATGGTAACGGTTTTTTAATAAAGAAGTTCATCTATACAGTTTTGTTAGTGTTAATTATAAGATGGTTGTTTCGACACCAGACTTCCATATCATGGCACACAATCCTAATGTGATCTGAGAGCTCCTCCGGAGTATCCGCGGCCACCACCACTGTCGTGTCATCGGCGTACATTGTAACACTTCCTGTACTAATATTATGTGGTAAATAATTCGATAGATTATCTGTTTAAAAATATCTCTCCAAAACGATTTTTAAATTCAAATTATTTTTAAAGCTATAGCCGGTTTAGTGACGTGGATGGCTGATTAAGAGAATGTATGGTATAAATGTACCATGCTATCAGTTATGCTGCCTAAAACTTAACGTAAAACTTTAAACGCGTTTTTCTTGAAACTACTTTTTTAAATACGGTTGCCACGATATCTCAAGTTCTAATCAACTGATTTACTTGAAATTTGGCATGAATATTCTTTATATCGCGTGAACCAACAAAAACTGAAACTTTTTAATTTGATATATATTTAAAAAATTCAAGAAGGCTTAAAAACTAGTGAAAAAAACTCCCTTTATTTTTGAGATTTTTATGGAAAACCATGTTTTTACTTTTGGTGGCGACGAGGACAAGGTGTTTTTCCCCTCCACTTCAAGGACTCATAAAGGAAAGTAAAAAAATGGATAGTAAAAATATCAATTTCAATTTTTTTATTCATTAACAAAAAATGCTTAAAATGCAGGTCTCTAGACTAGAAAATAATACCCCCTTAAGTTTGTTGTAATACTGGAATTTATTTAGTGTTTAAGCTATAAGTTAATCAAGCTTATTATAATAATTTACTGTTGCTGCCTATTTACAAAGTTAAGTGACATACATCTATTTCAGTGGTCTAACTGCCATTTCAACATACCTGCTGACAAGAGAATTATGGTCTTCGGGCGCAGGCCTATTTGCAGCCTGTTTTATAGCGATAGTACCGGGGTACATCAGTCGTTCAGTAGCGGGATCCTATGATAACGAAGGAATTGCCATTTTCGCACTGCAGTTTACGTACTTTTTATGGATCAAATCGGTCAAGACCGGCTCCGTTTTTGGGCCGTCGCTGCTTCGTTGTCTTACTTTTACATGGTAAGTTGAAAACATAAGGTAGAGTCAGAGACAACAATGAGACGAGCAACTAAATGTAAATAAATTATCCTAGAGAGATAGCTGCTGGGCCTTCCTTGTCTGTCTTTAAGGAAGGTAAACGCAGATGGCGCGTGAGTCGACTTTATCGTTTGCCCGCCAATAATTCAAATTATATAGCTGTGCTATTTTTGCCCTTAATGTTAGGTACTTGTTTTTGTTTCCTATTAACATAAAATATTGGGGTTTAGTTGAATAATTACACACACCTAATTAAAAATGTCATTTATTTGGTTTTTATAAAGATTTTTCTTACAGATAACCATGTCAATATTACCTTAAATTATCTGTTGAAAAGCACAAATTTAATATATACACTGTGCTCACTAATAAAAGTGAATATTCAAAGTCCAATTAAAGGTAAAAAACCACGAAACACACAATAAATCACAGCAAAATGTAAACAAACTATCCAAACAAATCGGCCATTGAAAAATTTCAAACACAAATATCGAATAACATTTCAGCGTGACTGCCTGCAGCAACGTTTGTCAAGTTAAAAATATTCGATTCATGGTATATTTTCTTTCTCCTAATTAGATGTGAGCCAAAAAAGGACATTAAAGTTTACATGCAGAAATTGTAAACAAACTTGGCAACCAGGGCAAAGCGATTATTGTTCCATCTACGATAGCCTGCCATGTTGAAAGACAAAGACATATTTATTGGAACTTGCGTTAAACCAGAAAGAGATAAATACAATGGACAAATTCTTAGGACCAGTTACTCGTCTCATTGTTGTCTCTGGTAGAGTGACAAGTTGTAATTTTAGACCCCCTTTAACTTCTTTTTTTTTATCGTGTTAAATAAACATATCAGTTTATTGAGTTAATTATACAGTTCCAGTCTAAAGTCATGACCCCCACCTTACTTTGGAATTGTTTGGTAATTTTTAATGAAGATTTAAGAACTTTAGTAAGACAACATAATCCAAATTTTAGACAAGAAATGACAGATATAAATGCCAAAATGACAGCTGGGCGTCATTTTAGAAAGAAAAATTAAATGGAAAGGGGTGGGTGGCACAACATTTTAAAGCTTCTGACGAGTTCTTTAAATCCCCAGAATATAAATACTTTTACCCCCAAAAATAGGCGGTACTTTGAAAATGATCTGAATACTTGATTTGAATGGCCATATCTCCAAAACTAATAAAGTTAGATATACCTAATTTGGCGTTTTCTTAAAGGTCTTTTAGATATCTTTTTAATGATGATATAATATACAGGGTGCGTCATTAAATAAATTAAATTTTTCTATGATAAAAATAAAAAAAAATTAAGGGAGGTGTAAAATTAAAACTTGTCATCCGGGACTTATAAGATTGTTCAAAATTTATTTTTATTTGCATAATGAATGACTCACTAATAAGTGCAAAAGTAAATATTTCATTTAAATATTATAATAGTTAGTAAATTTAAAATAAAAATTGTTAAATTCACTTTTGCTAAAGAACTTCTGTTGAAATTCGTTTGGAATACCATTTTTTTTTTAATAAAATTGTGACCGACACTGTATATCACACAATAGCAAATATGTTTTTTTCAATGTAGGTTTCAGCATGGGGTGGCTATGTATTTATCATAAACCTGATACCACTTCATGTGTTCGTCCTGCTTCTAATGGGAAGATTCTCAAACAGGCTTTTCACCAGTTACACCACCTTCTACATCATGGGCTTGATCATGTCTATGCAAATTCCATTTGTAGGGTTCCAGCCAATCAGGACAAGTGAACATATGGCAGCAGCAGGTAATAATAATAATAATTTATTTGTTTCATCTGTATACAGAAATATAAATTAACTCATAATATAAGCAAGACGATGTAAACTAGCAAGGGTTTTTTCAAATTTGACCTGGGTAATTGTCTAGAAAGTGGGGGCAACTCCGATTTTGACTATAGTTGGTATGCGGGGTTTTTAATAATAATAATAATAATAATAATAAGCTTTATTGTCATGAAAAAAATTTAGATATCTTTGCAGAAAAAATCAAAACAATAAATTATATATACATATACACCATAGACAGATACACACACAAATATATAATAATAAAAAGAAATACCTTTTATGGAAATGTATCCTCGAAAAATTTATTTAAATTATAATACGGTCTTTTAAGTAAAATTGTTTTAACATATTTTTTTAATTTCTTTATGTTTTTAGTATTTTTTTTAGAATATGGTAAATGATTAAATATCTTTTTTGATTAATAAATTATAGATTTTTTAATCATATTTGAATTTGGTATAAGTAGATCAATGCAGGAGTTATTTCTAAAATTATATAAATAGTTTTCATTATAATTACACCAATATTTTTTATATATTAAACAAACAATTTCCAATATAAAAATAGATGTCAGTGTCAATATCTTATGTTTAATAAATAAAGGTTTGCAAGATTCCATAGATTTGATTTTGCAAATAGTTCGTATAGCTCTTTTTGCAAAATAAAAACTGAGCTTAACAGATTTTGACTAGAGTTTCCCCAGAAACAAATACCATGTCTTATTATTGATTCAATTAATGCTAAATAACTAGTTTTCAGTAGTGGAAAATCAAGTTCAGTAGAAAGAATTCTAAGAGCATAACAACCTGAGCTAATTTTTTTGCATACATTTTCAATATGTTATGAAAAATTAAGGTTTTTATTTACATAAATTCCAAGAAATTTAGTAAATGAAGGATTATTAATAATTTCATTATTTAAAGTGATATTATTAAGGTTACACCTAAATGTCAAAATATTTGTTTTATTTATGTTAAAAGAAAGTAAATTTGAATCACACCATTGTTAAATTAATTATTAAAATATCTCTTTCGATATTTTTGTTTAATTTAGATCGCTGATCACGAATCTAAAAAAACTGTAGTCGAAAACGTTTCATTCTCGAGATATCCATCATCAAATTTGATAATCGAACTAACATCATTTCCTTCCTTTCTTTTTGCACACAATGCTTGATTTGAAGCTAAAGTGGCTTACAAATATTTGATTTTTGATTTCTAAAACCCTGTTTTTCTATGTATTTAACTCATTTTATCAAATAAATTGGAAAGGTTCTCTTTAAAATCGCGGCAACCATCATTTCGCCGCCATAGCTTACTGCGACTGAAATGATTAAAAGTAAAGCTTTTGCAATTTAATGCAAAAAGTGTAAAATACATAGAAAAATAGGGTTTTAAAAGGTAAACATTAAATATTATGGTTCATTTTAGCTTTAAATCAAGAATTGTATGCAAAAAGAAGGGGGAATATGGGGAAAATAAGGTTAGTGTAAATTTCAACTTTGATGATGGATATCTTGAGAACGAAACGTTTCCGAAAAAATTCTTTTAGATTCGTGACCAGCGCTCCAAAAAAAACCGTAAACCAAATTTGGTAAAAATTTTAGTTGCTTCCTACCTTAGAGACAATTACTTTGACCTTACCAAATCCTATTTCTATAACATTACCGTAGTACAGGGATGGCGAATCAATGGCACGTGTGCCATTACTGGCACGCCGCACAATATTTTTAGCACGTCACTAAACACAAAATTTATTGTGCGCTACCAAAAAAATGTAAAGTAGGTATTTATTATGATCATCTTTCCAACAATTACAAAGTCAAAATTATTTAATTGCATGTCTATCACTTCACTAAATATTTTTCCACTGCCCTAGTACATCTATAGGGTGTTAATTTTTTCCAGGCCATTATTATGACATATCATCTCATAAGAATTTAAAATGTCTATGTTGTATAAACCTACTATATTTATTTATTTATTTACTCATTAACGGGCATTGCCCAATTACAATTTTAAATAACAAGCATCTACATATATATCTAGTACTAAGCTTTTTAATTAATAAATATTTAGGACTAAAATTTTATATTTTAGTTAACCACCAAAATACTTAAAAAGCAGTAAAAAATAACAAGCTACTAATGATTAAGAAATAAGAAAACAACATCTAAAATTAAATTCAAAATATACACATTAAAAAATCTAACTTTGAAGCCTTAATCTATAACACATTGGACTTCATAACCCTTCGAAGCTTATTTAGGGATAGATTAAATAAATCGTCCCCAAATTTATTGGCATGCTTCATCAATCTATTTATTGGGGAAAATTGCCCATACAACCTTTGGTGAAAATTTGTGTGAAAGGTAACAGAATACCTTAATGTCCTTGAAGGAACATAGAAATTTATAGAAAAGAGCAGTTCACTACATTGCACATTCTCATGAATTAGTTTAAAAGAAACAATACATCAGCATTTTCACCTCTAACTTTCAAACTTTGTATATTAATAGCTTTTTCAAGATCTTCAAAATTTATTGTTTCCTGGGGAATATGCAACTTAAAAGGCAATGTATCTTAAAAACTTTCTTTGAACAGAATTTAACATTTTAACATATTTCTCATAATATGGATTCCAAACAACAGAACAATTTTCCAAAAGGGGTCTTACTAACGAAGTATACAATAGTTTTATTAAATTTTCATTTTTAAATCTTTGGTATTTCTTTTAATAAACCCTAAAACTCTAAGGGCTCTATTCTTGCAATATTCAATATGGGAAGAAAATGTAAGTTTATGATCAAAGAACACCCCAAATCTTTAATAGTATTTACGTGGCTTAAAGGCTCGCAATTAATTCTGTAAATATTTCTTTGTACGTTTAAAAGATCTACTAAACTGGATTGATGTGCATTTTTTTATATTTAGAATCATTCGGTTTCTTGTACACCAATCATAAAACCTATCCAAGTCCGCCTGTAAATTAATAACATCCTGTCCGCTACTTATCTTAAGAAACATTTTTAAATCATCGGCATACAATAAGAATTTAGAAAATTTAAAGCAGGCAGCCACATCGTTAATCTCATGATCAATTTTGTCAAAAGCCTTGAAAAATCGGTATATATGGAGTCTACCACATAACCGCTCTCCAAGCCTTCAACAATGTATTTGCTATATAACAAAAGATTTGTAGTTATAGATTTGCCCTTATTAAATACTATACTTAATATATTTCTTTTTGTCTTTTTCAGGTGTTTTTGCTCTCTTATTTGCAGTAGCAGTCCTAAAATATTTACAATCAATGATGTCGAAATCTGAATTCAAATCTTTTTGTTATTTTCGGTGGTCTGATAGCGGCAGGAATTGTATTTACAACAGTGGTTGCTCTCACTTATGCCGGATATATTGCACCGTGGAGTGGAAGGTAAAAGTTACTTTATGATCTTAAGAATTAGTAGCTTAAATACTAATTAAGAATATAGAAACACAATAATAATATTTGTTGCTAAAGTACATGCAAATGCAAGCGACCAAAAGCCCATATTTTCTTTATTTTTCAAATTAAGGAAGTTTCCAAAAAAAATCACTTTTTCGTAGGATTTTTTAAAACTTTGAATACACATACTTTAAGTTATGTCTAATATATATATATATATACAGGGTGTTCATTTGAATCTTCCCACCACGGATTTATCAAAAACCACTGATTAAAGAAAAAACGCCGAAATACGTCAAAGGTTTGTCAAGGGGGACAACTGTCTAACCTAAAATTACTTCACCCCTCTTTCACTCTTTGCTCCCCAGGGCCATCCCCTTAAAAATTTTAAATAGCAAGGGGTATCGAGTAATAGCTTGTTTAAAAGGCCCTTCAAAGTCCTTTTTTTATTTTGACGTTTGATTTTTTAAATCTGTCGATTCGTTTTCGAGAAAATTAGAAGAATCTTTGTTTATCATAAGTTGTTCAGATAGAAAACAAAAACATGAAAATATCAGTTTTTATTTCAATAAGTGTTAAATAACTGTCAAAAATGCGCAACATCCCTATTAAACAACCGCGATTTTGCTTATCCTTGTCAAAATGTCAAAAATGTACGCATCTGAGAAGCAAGCAATCTAATTTTTCGAAAGAGCAAAAAGTCTTATTTTTTCATTCTCTATCCGAATGCAACATTAGTTTTTCGAAATTCAAAAAAATTATTACTCGCTCGCTTCATTTATGACAGCTGAAGAGTAAAAAATTTTTTTTTCTCCGATTTTCCTGAAAATTTGGTCAAAGGGGTTTTAGACCGTGCCGATTCGATCCCGCCAATCCAAATTGTGGATTTCGAAAAAAATTTGGTAACTTTTTTCTGAGCCACCCTGTATATTTCGAAATTACATTTTCTTCATAATGACGTCACGATCTATCGAAAAGGTCCTATACATGTTTCGCTCTATCTCGAATAATAAAAAAGTTTTACAAATGACAGCTGTCAAATTTTGACATTTCGACTATAAATGTCAAGAGTGAAAAAGGGAATATTTTTAGATTTTACATGGTTTTTGGCTCGGTTTTTTTCGATTTTTTTGATTTTTTTGTTACTTTCTCACGTCGTTTATGTAAGTGTTTAAACAATGATTTTTCTAATTTTCTCGAAAACGAATCGACCGATTTAAAAATCAAACGTCAAAATAAAAAAACTTTGAAGGGCCTTTTAAACAAGCTATTACTCGATACCCCTTGCCATTTAAAATTTTTAGGGGGATGACCCTGGGGGGCAGAGGGTGAAAGGGGTGAAGTAATTTTAGGTTAGACAGTTGTCCCCCTTGACAAACCTTTTGACGTATTTCGGCGTTTTTTCTTTAATCAGTGGTTTTCGATAAATCCGTGGTGGGAAGTTTTCAAATGAACACCCTGTATATATATATATATAAATGTGTAAAAATGTTTTTAATAAAAATAGCCTTTAAAAATGCAAACTTGTTGATTTTAGCTATTTTTGTAAAAGATAAAAATGAAAATCGAAAAACAGTTTTGTGTGCTTTTCTTACATAGTTAAAAAGTTTGCATTTAACAAAACTATACCATTAGAACAAAATAAATTGCTAGCACGAAAATATTAGCAATTATTATATGTTTGGTATTTTTGTTATGTTTTTTTCTTAATATTAATTTTAAATGACTACAGTGTATATTTATTTAATATGTATTTCTGTAGACTGTTCCCATAGTGGTTTGATTCTTTTTCACCCACTTTCAATCAGTCTTAAATTAAACAGTCTTGTTTGATGTTTTACCAAAAACTAAATTAGTAAAACATTGTAAAGAAAATTACACATTTTAAAATCTCCCAATATACAGTCAGGATATTAAAGTCCTCCCCCCTTCATCTTTGAATGGAAGAAGATATCGAGGTTGGGTAAAAATTTAGTGTAAAAGGGTGTCATTTAAACTAGTTTTTGGCATAAAAATGATTTCCTAGCTACGTGGCCTAGTGCCGAGGGGGCACCTAGCAACTTTTTTTTTTCAAATGGAAAGGGGGGTCATGTAGCTCCTAGTTTTAAAGCCCCTTTGATTCTCTACTCAACGCTACTTTGTTTTTTTAAAATTGTCACAGCCGTTCCAGACTTGGAACTGTTTGAAATTTGGCTTAAATGGTGTGGTATCTTGTTCCGTTTAAAAGATAAATGGGGGGAGGAGGACTTTTAATATCCTCACTATATAGATTTAATTGGCAGTAAACATTTTTCTTGATGAGCCTTGTATTGAATTTATTCCAAAGATAAATATTTGCTTATTAAGATAATACGCTCAATTACCCTTTCCAATTAATAGAGAAATATTGCACAGTGAAATAAGGCCAGGCACTAATAATACAAGCATTATTTTGACATCTGATCTTGCGCAGATGATTGGTGGGATAAGGACTCTCTTAATAGGGATAGTGCCTGGCTTTATTTTTGTCGGTTTTAGGTCGTGCCTTATTTTGGTTTTATTTTAATCTTCTGGAACTGTTCGTGTAAACCGAACCGCTGCCGAGCACAAAATCGAAAAGTTTTTAGAAGTAAAAATACTTAAAAGCTTGCTTTTCAAATGTATTTCTTTAATTGTGTTAAACAAAACCCTACAACACAAAACAATAAAGAAAAACAACTAAAAATTTTTCCCTCTTTTTTAGGTTAATAATACTGTCAACATGATTTGCAATAACTCTAAATTATGAGTACAAGCACTATTTAAATAAGGCCGGTATTAATAATTCCCGAGCTTAATAAGGCAACTTGCAATAATTCTCTAATAATTCTTAAATTTGTACTAAGCTCGAACTCTGGCAGTGCAGTGCAAATTTTCATATTCACGAAGAAGAGTTCTTTTGTCGAGCGATAAATGCGCGTGTTCAATTAATTTGCCCCGCACTCTGAGCGATCAGTTTTCGTATTC
This sequence comes from Listronotus bonariensis, assembly GCA_014170235.1. Taxonomy (NCBI): domain Eukaryota; kingdom Metazoa; phylum Arthropoda; class Insecta; order Coleoptera; family Curculionidae; genus Listronotus; species Listronotus bonariensis. Next base: position 17,924 of record JACEGR010009863.1, read on the forward strand.
ATGGTGCTGGTGTTACATTCGGGGAATTCGAGCTTTGGGAACCGTTGCTATTAGCGGTGACGCAGAAGGGAACTGAACGAGCTCGGTGACAATGCGCATTTTCTCGGTTCGCTGTTGCTCTTGCAAAAAGTAAACTGGCACCGAGCTGGTTCGAATTTTTAGTGTTGGGCGATATATCAATAACCGCGATATTTCACCGGTGAATGAAAAATCACTGGCGCTACCAGTGATTTACTTTTACAAATAAGGTGATCAGTGATTGAAGCGAATACTACAATCGGCATCGACACGACACGCACTGAATGATCGCTGATGGCGCCGATCGAAATATGATATACCTATGAATTATTATTTAAAAATAATATGTGAAGGAAAACAGTGAAGTAAGCTGATATGATATTTATACTGTTTAGACGTGGAGGGTGGCGGGCACCGCCAAGACATGTGAAAGACTGTTTTCCAAAGCCGGGTTAATATTAATCGACCGTAGAAATAAATTAAGTGCAAACAAAGCTGAAAAACTAATCTTTCTTAATGCTAATTTTTAATTTTCATTGGGAAAAAATAAGCTATATATTGTTTTATTTTTAACATGCTTCTATTAACTTGGGTTGTAACTTATCTATCAATCTGGCTGGCTATGTAACGGAATCTTTGAGCCTAATTTTAACCAACTTCCAGCTATTCGATTTCTTTGAAACTTTGCACACGTATTAAGGACCGATGACAATGCAATAATTTAAAAACAGTATCCCGTTAAGTTCCAGCATTTTCCAGGAAAACCGGAAAAGTGAAAAATCGTACGTTCTGACGGATGCGCCAGATTAGACAATTGAATAATCGAACTTGACAACATTTGCCGACGGGTTGGGGACAGGGGCTCAATTCTGCTAAATTGAACTCATTCGTTCGCTGAACGTATTCGTTCCGGGAGCGTATAACCTTCATCTGTTTTTTTAACGAACGAATAACCTTCACTTGTTTTTAAAACAGGCGGTCATCAAAATAATAATGCCCAACATGACTTATACATAAATTACCAAGCTTCTGTAATTTGTAAAAAATGATAAAAACACTTACTTGATGCCTCATATTTAGACAAAGAAAACTATCACTAGGTAATAAACCAAAGCATTTTCAATACGTTGTTTACAGTGGGAAACATCATTTTCAACAAATTTAATATTTTTCATAAAACGGTAATGAACTTTTCTAACCTCTAACTTTGGTGTATTGTGGGTTAGCTACCTACTGACTGATAGCCTAGTTTACACCGCAAAGCTACCCACTGACTGATAGCCTAGTTTACACCGCAAAGATCTTTGGATTCTTTTAAATGAGTTTTAACTTTAGTAATAAAATCAAAATTGGGTATCAAACTTTACTATTTATGAGTTTGCATAAGATGAAAAGTACGCTTGACTTTGACAAATCTGTCATATTTTAAATTTTAATGCGGTGTTGTGCGCCAATTTGGGAAGGTGGCTATGCACGAAAGAAAACTTTTTAACACGCTTTTATTAACTTGGGTTGTAACTATCTATCTATCCATCTGGCTATCTATGTAACGGAATCTTTGAGCCTAATTTTAACCAACTTCCAGCTATTCGATTTCTTTGAAACTTTGCACACTTATTAATGACCCATGACAATGCAATAATCTGCAAACAGTATCCCATTATCTTGTTTTTGATCGCCAGGAAAAAAAAATCCATTATATTATAAAAACAACACCTGGGTTGCCATCTGTTGGCAACATTCCAAACTTGCTACTCAATTGCGAAGAAATTTTTTAGTGGGTTGCCATCTGTTGGCAACATTCCAAACTTTGCTACTCAATTGCGAAGAAATTTTTTAGTGGGTTGCCATCTGTTGGCAACATTTCAAACTTTGCTACTCTTGTTCACTAAAATTTTTTTCGCCATTTTGTCAAGAGTAGCAAAGTTAATTGATATAACGAACTAAAAAATGAAAAATAATTAATAGTTTAAAAACTAAAAAACACGCTTTTATATGCAACCGAACTAAAAATTCGAAAATAATTTTTCATTAAAAAAATATTGTCATTTCATAGTAAAAAGCGTGGGGTGCTTAATATATTAAATGTTATAATTATTATATTTGCCAATATCTATGATGGAAAAGTTATGAAAAAATAGTAAAATGCACCCCACGCTTTTTACTATGAAATGACAATATTTTTTTAATGAAAAATTATTTTCGAATTTTTAGTTCGGTTGCATATAAAAGCGTGTTTTTTAGTTTTTTAAACTATTAATTATTATTTATTAAAAGAATTTAAAATTATTATTTTTTATTATGCGTTTTCGTTTTGATTTAAAAAAGCTTTTTATTTTATATTTTTCTTTTTGTAATTGAATTAAAGTTAAAAATGGTAAAATGGTGTTCGATTAATAAAAAATGTGTTTTTTTTTATTTTTGAAAGTAGGTAATGAATAAACCCTAAAACTTGATATAATTTTTACATAATAATATTGCAATATATCGCATTAAGCTTGTTGTTGTCACACCTTATATAATCGTGTGGTGCAGTGGCTAGCATGTCAGCCTCTCACCGCGGCGATCCAGGTTCGAATCTCGGAGTCGGACATCGGATTTTTCATTGCTCGTCACCTCACAGTTGGCAATGGCAAACCACTGTGTAGGATTCTGCCATTTCTAGGTAGTAGTTATTTAAAAATAACGTCCGTGGTGGCACTGCCGCGTTGTCTAAAAGATGCTGTGAAATGCAAAAAAAAACTGCATGTTTCAGTGCTTGGATAACGTTGACGGAACTCGACAATAATGGGTTAAACATCCAGTAACCCGGCACTCACGGTACACTGGTATTTAGGCATAAGCCTTCATAGGATGCCATAAAGATTTAAAAAAAAATCATTATTTGAGTTACAAGCACAAAAAAATTAGATTTCATAATATTGCTGTTAATTTAATTTGCAGCATAATATTAATTTTTATAAAATCAATAAATATTATGCTGCATGTCAATGAAAACCCATAAGAGCTGCATAAATAATATATTCGTATTCGTTGCCAGACACCGAGCAGTTTTTATATTTCCATTTTTAGTTAAATATTTATGTATATTCAAGTCACTGCAGTGATTGAAATCACTGTTTAAAATCACGGTGATTTAGAAATCACTGTCTCCGTTTCACCGGTTACCGAAAAATCACCATATTTCCCAACACTACGAATTTCAAGTGAACTGGTGCAGAGCGAAAGTAGAATTGCTCGCTCCAAGTGCCTTTCCTGTTTCATAAATTTACTATTAGTAATATTAGGATAGAGGCATGTACTACATTTTTTATTGTAGTCATGTATATTTATTTGTTATTTTATTATTTTATATATTTATTCAAAATACATATTTACAGATTTTATTCGCTATGGGACACAGGTTACGCGAAAATTCATATACCCATCATTGCTTCTGTATCAGAACATCAACCAACAACATGGTTTTCATTTTTCTTCGATTTACACGTTCTAATTCCCACCTTCCCCGCTGGATTGTGGTACTGCATCAAAAACATTAATGACGAAAGAGTTTTTGGTAAGTAATATGGCAGACTCAATATTTTATTAAATTTTACATATTTTATATACAGACTGTCTACGGATGGGGTTAACAAAAGGATAAATGGACTACAAATTTCGCATGGTCCAAAACTAATAAATAAATTTTTTTACTTCAATTGGTTTTATACAGGGCGAGTTACAACTAAAAATATGAAAAATGCACATTAGTTAACTACTTTTATTTTTAAAAATAGAACATAATTGTATAAGTAAATGTTGTAGAGAATTAAATTTTATGTCAAAGTTTGAGGGTAAAGCATGGTAGCAAAAAAAATGTAAATGTCAATTTTTTTACATTATGCATTACAACTTAAATAATGGACAAGAGGGAGCAATGTCATAAAATAAAATCTTTTTGATAAAAATAATTTACAATTTATAATTTACTATTTAAACTATACATATATACATATTTTTTTAACTAATTTACATTTTATATTTTATTATTTACATTACTATTTTTCTGTTTTCTGGCAGTTAATTTTTCATATAAACATGTTAGCGCCTTAAAAAAGAAAAGAAACTTTTCCGAAAAAAGCTCAGCCTCGCCAAAAAGTGTTTAACTTTTGAAGCCTATATAGACCGAATCCCCAATAACTCTCTATTGTTACATCAATTTTCGGTCAAGAAATTTCTAAAATCTTCTTTTATATATACATATATTATATTAATTTAATGTCTTAAGCCCAGTATTTTAAAAACTGTTAATGCATAATGAAAAAATTGACAAAAGTATTTTTTTTTGCTCTAATTTTTTAACTTAAAATTTAATTCTCTTCAACAATAGAGACATTTTGCACCCCTTATTTTGAAATTCCGTTGTGGTTAACGTTATTCTGAGACTGCGAAGTAACGCAAACATGATCCGTTGTCGTTATTAACCATAACGGACTCCTTTAAATACGAATGAATACCGAAAGAGCTTATCGTTATCGTTATTGTTAAACTGCGTGGTTGCCGGATTGTAGAAATTTTAATATCAATTATTTAAAAGGTTAAAATTTTAATGCGGTATTAATTAAAATATCATTTATACATAGGCTCTAATTAGCGAAAAATCTATAGCAGTAATAAAAATGAAATAGTGTTAAGAAATTAAAACGGACTTGCACTTTTACGGATATTCTAAATCAGTAATTAATTAAGATGTTACAATCTGGCACACTTGCTTTTTATTCTACTACCAAACTTAACCTTACTTTTTGTGTTTTGCTTATACTGTATTGTTTGCATCTACTTTAAAAAACGAAATCAACAGAAGTGTTTGCATATATTTAAATATGAATTTATATCTTATGAAGAATAAAAGTAAATACTGATTTTTCGTTAACTTTAAAATCGGTGAACCACAGGCAAAAATAAGGTTATGTGTCGAAAGCGCAGACGCAAGATAAATTTCTTAAAAGTGGCTGCAAAATCTCTGTCTTAAACTGCTGCCGTAATCGTTATGTTTAATAACAATAACCATAAGGAGGCCAAAAAACTCTGTTATTTTAAGAGGTGCAAAATGTCTCTATTTACTT
>JACEGR010009864.1:0-23031 GCA_014170235.1 Listronotus bonariensis
GGTTAGTTTATATTTATAAGGTTGCGACACATCCTCAACTTTTAGGCGGTTCGAGGTCGGGGACGCAAGGAAGGGCACTCCACGGAGAAAGGTTGGCAAGACTGGGTAAAATCAAAGCTGATGATCAATCCAGTGGCGTCTAGAATTTGCGCATTTCATTTTGCATTGTTTTGGAAGTGATATTTCTTGAAAGATGTAATTCTAAATGTTTTTTATTTAAAGTAAAAGAATTTACAACTTAATAATAATTAAAAACTCTTGTGAAAACGGTTTTTCTACTAATACAATAAACTGTATATCTCCGGCACTGAACAACATGGCCGAAAAATGGGAGATGTGACGTCATAACACGTCAAAACAATATGGCCGAATGTCGCGACTCTGTATAGACCGACTTTGGATAAAACCAAACTGTATCTGTTAAACAAAGGTTAGTTTATATTTATAAGGTTGCGACATACCCTCAATTTTTAGGCGGTTCGAAGTCGGGGACGCAAGGAAGGGCACTCCACGGAGAAAAGTTGGCAAGACTGGGTAAAATCAAAGCTGATGATCAATCCAGTGGCGTCTAGAATTTGCGCATTTATTTTTGCATTGTTTTGAAAATGATATTTGTTGAAAGATGTAATTCTAAATGTTTTTTATTTAAAGTAAAAGAATTTACAACTTAATAATAATTAAAAACTGTTGTGTAAACGGTTGTTCTACTAATACAATAAACTGTATATCTCCGGCACTGAACAACATGGCCGAAAAATGGGAGATGTGACGTCATAACACGTCAAAGCTAATATGGGCCGAATGTCGCGACCCTATATAGATCGACTTTGAATCCCAGCAAAGTGAAAAAACGAGGTTATGTATTTTCATCTGGATGTTTTATTTGCGTTCATTAATTGCCCATCGCTTCGTTTCATCTGAAATGACGTTAACAAAATATCCTCTCATCTGAAAGGTGATTGCAGAACGCGCCTATTTAATAGTAAAAGTGTAAAAGGAAAAATTTATTTTATTCTTGTTTGTTAGTACTTTAATAAAAACTTGATTTTAAAATAGCTTTTTACTTTAACTTATTTTCATGTAAATTTACTTACCAACATATCGAAACGAACATATGTACCATAATCGATGCTCACAATATTATTTAAATATTAAAAACAAACTTTTTTAATAAATAGTTGTGTCCCAATTCTTAATTAAAAAAAAGTAAATTTTCTCTCGCGCTTTGAACCATCGAAAGTTAATAATAAGGAACACAATGGGTAAAAGATGGCAAACACCAGCCAAGAAGATCGATTGGATCCGGTTCATCAATCAGATTGATAACAACAGGAAGTGACGTAACCAACACCTCTCGCGTCGCTAACAAAGAAACTTGTTGATGGATGAATCTCCACTTTTCATTGTTGATAACATGATAAATCTCTTTCTCAACTTTAATGATTTTCAAGTGAACTTGCCGTATGATACTCTGGCCTTCATTGAAAATTTATATTGTTAAGGACTTTAGCTTGGATGGATTTCGAAAAATACGCAAAAAAAAATAAGCAAATATTTTTCTTTGTTTCCATGTTTTTGTTTTTGACATAGAAAATACAATTATTTTGCATGGCATCTTGATTTCGAAAAAAACAGTTGTTCACATTACGAGAGAGGAAAGTGCCAATTTTTCTCTCGGGGATGGTTTGGTTGAGCAATCATCCAAGAAAGAACTTTACTCCATGAGAATTGTATATTATTTTTTCTACTACCTTTGCGCCATTTTCAAGAAATACATAATTATTTATCAGTTATATTAAAAAAAAGTATTCTGTATCTTCCTTATTATTAACTTTTGAATAGTTAGTTACCCTTTTTAAATGGAATAGTGTATATTTTATTGTATTTTTGAATTCTCCACAAAATTTTAACATGACTTTGTGAAACATATGCTATACCTAAAATCACTAGTTTAAAAGATACAAGGGTTTAAAAAAGTATTTTATCGATATTTTTTATTTTCACCTGTTACAATATTTACCTAGTTACTTTTACATAGTAACATTTTTGGGTATGTATGACATGTATAAGTGACGTTTGGTAATTATTGAGCAGTTGTTAGTTAAACTATTTAAAATAACTAGTCATGGCACTTTCTGAGAAAGAGAGAATAACGCTTCTTATGATTCGAGGGTTTGGGGATCGCGAGCGGTCTTACCAAGAAACCCGAGATCTTTTAATACAACCTTTCCAGAGCGTACGCCAATCTCAAAGTCTACAGTAAGCAGAACAATTAGAAGATTCCAACAAACAGGAAATTGCAAAGATCTTCAACGCACGGGGAGGCCAAAGACAGTTTGCAACGAACAAAAGAGTTTAGAAATATTACAACATTTCATAGAAGATCCAAATTTGTCATTGCGTAAAGTTGCCAACGAATCAGATGTTTGTTCTTCATCAGTCAAAAATGTTTTTAAAGGTTATAAGTTTCATCCCTATAAAATTACGTTGGTACAGGAACTATTTGGAGACGATTTTGATCGCCGAATAGAATTTTGTGAAATTATGATGCCAAAATATGATGACAATAGATTTTTCTTTCAAAATATCTTATTTTCTGATGAATCAACATTTATGCTAAACGGCACCGTAAACCGGCATAACTGCAGATATTGGGCTGATGAAAATCCTCATTGGATGCGTGAAGCACATACCCAATATCCGGAAAAAGTTAATGTTTGGGCCGGTATAATTAATAATAAAATAATAGGGCCATTTTTTATTGAGGAAAATTTAAATGCAGCACTATATCTTGAACTTCTACAAAATCAAATATTACCAGAAATAAGGACACTTCATAACTTTGAAATCATGTGGTTTCAACAGGACGGCGCCCCCCTCATTTTGGATTAAATGTTAGACGATTTTTAGATACAACTTTTCCCAGCCGATGGATCGGCAGAAGGGGCGAAATTGAGTGGCCAGCAAGAAGCCCCGACCTTACGCCTCTAGACTACTTTCTTTGGGGACATTAAAAAAATAGGGTTTATTTGACAAGACCGGAAAATATCGATGAACTAAAAGGAAGAATAAGAAGAGAATGTGGAAACATTACTCCGAATATGCTACAAAATGTTACAAATGCTTTTTATTACAAAGTAGCACATTGTCAAGCCGTTCAAGGAGGTCACTTCCAACATTTAATTAAATAGGTTAAGTGTTGTGTACAAGTTATTTTTGTGTCAATTCTGTTTTTATTAATAAGTGTTTTCATATTTTAAAAGTTAATAAATATTTACATTATATATTTTTAAACCCTTGTATCTTTTAAACTAGTGAGTTTAGGTATAGCATATGTTACACAAAGGCATGTTAAAATTTTGTGGAGAATTCAAAAATCCAATAAAATATACACCATTCCATTTAAAAAAGGTAACTTGTGTCTATATCTTCGTTGTGATGCCCCCTGTACATGTAAACATATTTTTATAAAAAAAAATATAAAAAAATTATATAAAAAAGATCTAAAATATATCTATAAACTTTATTTGGAAGACTTTTCGATAAATGAGCGCATTTTCGAATTATTAAGGGGTTCCGGGACTTTTTGCACACAGTGTATATATATATATTTGTGTGTGTGTGTTTGCTTAAATCTTAATATTTTAACATAAGGAATCTGTGGTTCCTTGTAAACCATTAGTTAGCGGACACACCTGTATATGGTGTGGGTTCCATGTCTTAGTTTTTGGATAAAATAATTTGAAAATCCTAGTTGCGCCCCTTCAGATTACATTCATACTTATTATTTGACACCAAATTTCTACGGGGCAGATTTTTTTTGCTCCAGTGAGGATTATCCCTCCGGGCCAGCCCCTGAATTCAACGCTGTTTAACAACCCTGTATAGTAACCAGCTTCAAAAGCATTATCAAACCTTTAACCTTACGTTCAATTTGTACCTTTCAGCAACAAACTTAACGAACCCGAGCACACGGCAAGTGAGACTTTGAAAAAGATAAAATTAAAGTCCCTAATAAGACGTAGCCAGAGAGCATCCCCACGTCGGCGGCAGACCTCCGTAATTGCGAATTGGGGTGTTTCATTGTGTGTCACCTTGGTGATGCTCTTCGGAGGCCAAAGGTTGCCATAGAAGTGTGCCGTCGAACGTGAATTCACCTCGGCCGGAAATTCACTGTGTTTCAGGTGTGACATAAGGACGAATAATTGACAAAGAAGTTTATGACGTTGCGTATACAGGGTGTCTTCGATTAAGATTAAGAAATACAGGGTGTTTCTTAACTACGGTACGAAACCTAAGAGGGTTATTTCTTATGTCTTTTTTTATGACAAAAAGAATTTGCGCATTTCATTTTGCATTGTTTTGGAAGTGATATTTGTTGAAAGATATGTAATTCTAAATGTTTTTATTTAAAGTAAAAGAATTTACAACTTAATAACAATTAAAAACTGTTGTGTAAACGGTTGTTCTACTAATACAATAAACTGTATATCTCCGGCACTGAACAACATGGCCGAAAAATAGGAGATGTGACGTTATAACACATCAAAGCAATATGGCAGAATGTCGTGACCTTATATAGACCGACTTTGGTTATAACGAGGACTGAATGCCAAACACCTAGTTCAGAGTGGCTTTCCAGTGACGCAAATAGAGGGCTCCCGAGTAGCTCAGGAGCATTTCGTTCTACTTTATGGCGTTCCAGTGACGGAAAGTATTATGCACCTGAGTACTCCGTTTTTTTCCCCTTGCCCCACATGCACCAACCCCTCTTTTGGTTTTGTGCTTCATACGTGTTTTTATGATTAAGGATGGATTTTTAAAATTATTTATTTAAAATGGAATTAGATATTAAAAAGAGATTATTATTATAAAGCCAAGAAAGGTTAAAAACAACGTAATTTTAAAATTTCTTAAAGTATCTCTTTTCCTTGTCTAAGGATGCGTTCCAGTGACTAACTTTTTAGAGCAGATCAAGAGCTTCAAGCCCTGGAGCGTGACGCACAAAAATTTTCGTCACTGGAAAGCCACTCTGAATTACACTGATATTGTCAAACGGTTTCTTGACAGAAAAAGTAAAAAAAAATTGTTATAATTTTATGTTATGCCAAACAGAGCATTTATTTTGGGGTGATAGCTGCTGCCTCTTCCGATAATTAAAAATGAATGGCCGAGTTACCAAAATATCGAACTTTAAAACTGTTACAGAGCCGAGCCGCGTATTAAATTAGACGCGAGTAACGGTGCGGCAAACTGTTAATTAAATCAGCAACTAATTGCGAACCTCCTCTCTCTGACGGTGGAACGGACTAAGGCAAAGGAAGAGCAAGTTGCCAGTAATTATTAATTAACAGCGCGCTTTCAGCCAGCTTTCTAAGCTTTTACCGGCTTCTCTCGAGCTTTACGTCTATAGAGGAATATGTTTATATAAGAGACGAACAGTAGCGGAGCTTAAACTTGGAAAAACAGGCGATGTTAAAAAAAAACGTCAGAATTTGTTGCTTTTTAGTTGCTAATTAGATTCCAAATAAACGATTTTGTTGTTCACTGATCGTAAGTAATCGATAACAGTTCCATCTTTCCGTTAAGTTAACATGCACACAATTCATAATTTAAAGCTAAAGTGAGATACAATATTTGATTTTCACCTTGATCAGGGCCCTAAAAACCTCCATATACCAAATTTCGTCAAAATCGGATTTGCCGCAGGTTTCTAGAAAATTACCTATTAGTGTTATCTAATACAAATACCATCTGTTTTTTAAAGTTTTATGTAGGTACTAGAATTCTATTTTTTCAAGCCAGAATCCTTAATTAAAAAATACCGTTTCTATTAAACCCGAGGGGAATTTTTTAAAAATGACGTATTTTTAAAAACATTTGTATTAACCCCTGCACATGCACCCACAATCACTTAAAAATTTAAAGGTAATTTTCTAGAAACCTGCGGCAACTCCGATTTTGAAGAAATTTGGTATACGGGGTTTTAGGGCGCTGATCACGAATCTGAAAGAATTTTTTGGCGGAAACGTTTCGTTCTTAACATATTCATCATCAGACTTAAAATTTAAAATAATCATATTTTTACAATATTCCCCCTTCTTTTTGCACACAATTCTTGATTTAAAGCAAAGTGGCACACAATATTTTATTTTCACCTTTTAAAACCCCGTTTTTTAACGTATTTTACATTATTTTGCATTAAATTTCATAGCTATACTTTGACTTATTTTAATCCCAGTGTGCCATGAAACCCTATGTGTATGTATGGTTGCCGCATTAACAAAGAAAAGCAACGCAATTTTATGGAAAAATAATGTAAAAAATTAGAAAAACGGGGTTTTAAAAGGTGAAAATCAAATATTGTCTGACACTTTGGCTTTAAATCAAGAATTGCGTGCAAAAGAAGGAAGAATATAGTGAAAATAAGCTTGGTTCAAATTTGAACTTTGATCATGAATATCTCGAGAACAAAACGTTTCCGCCAAAAGATCTTTCAGATTCGGGATCAGAGCACCAAAAAACCCCGTATACCAAATTTCGTTAAAATCGGAGTAGCCGCAGGTTTCTAGAAAATTACCTTCTTTTAAATTAATATTTGTAACTTTGACACGAGCTTTAAGATTTTACTATAAAATAAATATTTTCCATTTTACCACCAATTGTAGTTGCAAATATATGTAATTTTAGAGCTTATCATTGTTTATTCTTTTATATTATATATACCTTATAATACTACAGTTGGTAAAAATAGTTTATTTTAATTTTGTTAGACCCATACCTTGCTTTCGTTTGCTCTTTACTTAGGTGTAGTACTTCAGTCTTATGATATTATTTTACTAACTGTAGTTGTATAAAATTGTCATTTAGGGTCTTAAAACCTTACATTATTTTATAATATGTTATGCCTGAAATACTACTACTGGTACAAAATAACTTTTTCTTTAATTATGTAGGTGAATGACAGACATGACGTTAAAACAAATTCAATAATTATGTCAAAAATTTCCACTTTACTTCGCTCCAGATTACCCCAGACAGGAGAAAAAAATTCCGATAAATACTTGTGTTGTCATGGTAATGCAACCAAAACTACACATTTGATTAATCAAAAAACAGTGGTGTGGAATTTTCACTATAATCACCCTTCTTTTTGCCAAAAATTCTTGATTTAAAGATAAATTGGCACTCAATATTTGATTTTCACCTCGTAAAACCCATTTCTCAATTTATTTTCCCTTTTTCTTAATAAAATTTTAAAACTTTACTTTCAAGCGCAGGAGCTTTGGTGGCTTTAAGGCTACTGCGATTGAAATTATTAAAATGAACCTTTGCAATTTTATATAAAAAGTGGGTAAAACAAATAGAAAAATGTGTTTTTAATAGGTGGAAATCAAATTTTAGGTGTCAATTTAGCGGATCACTCAAGAATTGCATGCAAAAGAAAGGGGCAATATGGTGAATTTAGGTTACTCTCGGGTTACTATTTTATTAAGTTTGATAATGAATATCTCGAGAATCAGACGTGTTCGACTAAAAGTCTTTCAGATTCGTAATCAGCTCCCCTAAAAACCCCCGTTAAAGAAATTTTATTGAAATCGGCAATGCGTCTGGTTTGTAAACAATTACCTAAAGTTTAATTTAGTTTTTAAATAAAACACCCATTCCGATACCCGAAACATGTCCATGAGTCTTATGGTTTCGTAACTGTAACACTTACGATTTTTAACATAATGTTCCTGTAAAATATTGTGGTAAACTTGTCAGTCAAAAAAGTGACGCGTTTGCCCAGTCCGACATCCGATACATTTGACATTGACAGGATGGGTTAAAACGTCGCTTCCATATATGGCAGTACGAAAACTCGTAGACTCGTCAAAATAGGGACTATTGCACAATATTCCATTTTTACGAGTTTTCAGTAGATTACCGACATCTTTCCGGACATCCTGTAAAAAACAAGTGAAAAGAAGTTAAACATGACCTATATTAGGAAATATTCGGCCGCTACTGAATCTTTACCATTATTTAACTTTATCGCGGGGATCCTTACCATCATGTGGAACAGGGGCGATATTTAAAACTACCCTCGGCAATACTCGGTGTTTCCGATAAAGATTTCTAACAATTTCTCATTAAAGCGCAAGAAGCTACTGATTGTCATTTATTGTCTACGCAATTGTAAATCTCTTGTCTCTGAGTGAAACTCTACAAAATTTACTCAAACATGTCAAATAAATGGCTGTAATTATTCGTTTCAAACGGCTTTGAGTCGGTGCGTAATTATTTTGATTTATTTGCGAAGGAAATGTATTAAATGAGGAAAAGTCGGTGCGTTATTACTATTTAGATTTTCGCTATTTGTTGACGATGATAAGTGAAGGCTAAACGATTTGTTTTTTGGAATATACAGGGTGGTACCATTGAAAAAAAGAAAACAGTTTATATAAACATGGGTCCGCAAATTCCTCCTTCTTCGTTCTCAAGATACCGGGTGTTAGCAGTGTTAAACTTGTTTGGGTAATAGTTCGATATAGCGGTTTTCGCTATTATAAGAGATTTTGAAAAATTCTTTTTCAGGGCGTTTCTATAGGTCGATTATGACACAAATCTGTGTGCGCGTTTTCCAAAATCCATTTCTATAATTTATTATTAATAAAAACATATTACTGGACGGTGGAGTGAACAGGGGTGCTAGGTGGGAACGAAACAGTAGAAATCCTACATTAAACGCCCAAAAACAGTATTTCACAGTACACACCGCACTTTCTGTTTACAGAAATGTCCAAAAATTGTTTAAAAAATTAAAAACAAATAATAGTACAACAATCCCGCCATGGCTGTCACTGCATAAAAAGAAGAGTTTGCAATAGAACTGTAAATGTCTTGCGATGTTGCCAGATAAAGTGAAAAAGTGCCAATAACTTAAAAAAGAAAGATACAGGACAAAATTCATTTGAAAAATTGAGTTATTCCTTCTTCCTATTTTAATTTGTAGAGAAAAAAGGAAAATGCCTAAACATAAAGAAGGAGGCATTAGTACAAAAAATACCATTGTTTCTCATGGAAATGGTGAATAATCCCCGAAATAGGCTTGGTGTTAATTCTTCATAAGAAGTTTGGCAACGCTGCTTCTATCAAGACTGTCATTTTTATAATGACGGACGAGGTATCTTATATGTGTGTGATAGTTTTTACGAAAAATTTCATACTTTTCAAAATTTATTTACATTTTTCATGTGCCCCGAGTGCAGTGTATTAATGTTTTCTTGTGTTTGACGTTGGATTTATACTGTTTTGTCCCCACCCAGCACCCCTGTTCACTCCACCGTCCCGTAAATATGTTTTTATTAATAATAAATTATAGAAATAGATTTTGAAAACGCGCACACAGATTTGTGTCATAATCGACCTATAGAAACCCCCTGAAAAAGAATTTTTTGAAAATCTCTTATAATAGCGAAAACCGCTATATCGAACTATTACCCTTGTTTAAAAAAAGGTTAACCAGAACTAATCTTTGTTTAAGCAAATACATAATTTCGTTTAATAATAGGCAACCCAATAAACACATGTTTTTTTTAGATTTGGATGGCCATATTTCCAAATCTATAAGAGATAGACATATTAAATGTGGTATTTTCTTAAGGCTCTTTAAAATATCTATTTAATGGTAATGCAATATACAGGGTGTTTTATTTAAAGAATGCCAGTTTACTATCAAATTCCTGAAGATGGCCATATTTTCGAAACTATTAAAAATGGGATATATTACATGTAAAACTTTTTTAAAGCTCTTGGATAGATCTTTCGAATTTATTTACCGTCTAAGTAAATCAGTTTATTCTTCTATGCTTTCTCCACAAAAGGGTATACCTGGGGAGAATGACATTGAGTAACTGCTTTTAAGATATTTACGTTTAAGTTATTTTATGTAACCGGAAAAACATCTTTAATTACAGCGCAATAGCTATAACTACAACTGCTTCGCAAATATCTCAAAAACGGTTGTATTGAGAGATTCTTACAAAATATACTCCATACTTAGATGGTATACCGGGTGTTGCTCCGTCGAGGCGGGACATAGGGAATCCCATGTAAATTTTGAAGTAGTCAAATATTGGCTCCCTAATTATTTTAAAAAAAATGCTATAAGGATTTATTGAAGAGCACAGTAAGTTCCACCCAAAATAAAAATTTGAGCATTTTTCAACCAACCAGTAAAGAGTAAACTGCTTAATACTTCTGCAACGTAGTATCTCATTATGCACCCTGTACTCTATAAATCAATAATAAAAACACCATATCGATTTATCAGTGACAATTTAGATCATTAATTTATAATGTCATTGCCAAAACTTAATTATTTTATACGGGAATTTCAAAAAGAACCCTCGCATTTCATTTTAGTTTACAGCTAATTCCAACACATCCACTCACAGTTACGCAAGACAATAAAACAAATTTTTCTACATTTAGAAATCAATTTATGACGAAAATATCAGGATTTAATCAAATGCTCAAATATTCCTCCATTAACTGCCAAACAATAACCCAAACGATTATAAAACTCATTTCTTACGTTGGCTAGTTGGTACATCCATATTTTGGCACATTCAGCGCTTAGTTTTTAAATGTCCCCATAGAAAAAAATCGTTTGGCGAAAGATCACGTCGATTTTCTTCACATTTGCAATTATTGATTACTCTGCCTGTAGTTTCAAATTTTTTATCGTCCGTTCTATTGATTTTTTGGTATTGGCCTATTGGGAAAATAGGCTGCAAACATGTCCGCTACTCTTCGATAACTATTTCCCTGGTAAAACCATTTTATAATAGTGATTTTTTCTTGATTTAAGTAGTTCATTATTTAAGAATGATGTGACATTAATCTGACAACTTGAGAGTAAGAGGTTAAATAATTTTTCTAGTATTTTATTATAAACTTCTAATAATACAAGGCGCGTAAGAAGATAGGAGATTCGTAACTTATTTAGCATTTATCTCTTAGCTTGCGGACTGAGAAGAGCTGAAATTTGTACACTGGGTACAACTTTTGTGCTCTTTAAAAATCCTTATAATATTTTCTTCTAGAATAATTAGGGGAGCCAATGTTGGACCACTTCAAAATTTACATGGGATTCCCTATGTCCCGCTTGACGAAGCGACACCCGGTATACAGCATAGCACAAAAAAGTTGCGAAATTTTTTAGAAATTTGAAGTATTGTAGGTAAAGCCCTTGTTGACCCATAAAAATTGATACCGGATCTCAATAATTGATGTCGAAAAACCCTAAATACCGAGTTTTATTTCAATATTCATCAAAAAAAAATTATCAAGACAAATTTAAAGCTTTTTTTTTCATTTTGTCACCCCGGTTTAACGACAACATTCAGCTTTGCTATCCACTAAGCCTCATTTAAATGAAAGTTGTAATTGTAGTAGCCTTTTGACCGGTTGCCAGGCGACCGTCCACCCTAACACCGATAGAAAATGTGTCTGGATTGCCGATAAGACCTATTTTACACGTATTTCAATTGCTAATAGCCTCCTCCCTCTTTGGATTACGTCCATGTTTTAACCCTCTCAGAATGGTAAGAGGCAAGTTTGAATTCTATTTAATTTTATCAAAAACTTTCAGTTTTATTTTTAAAACAATCAAGAATGTGTTTATTTTCCAACCATAAAACTTTATTTTTTGTATTAAATTGTACGCGGTGTCCAGTAATTGATGGCATTTAGAGAAACTGCAGATTTCTTATGCCAAAATATTAAGCTAGCACATACCTATTAGACTGAGCAAAAAAAGTATCGTTTTTCTAACGGTACTGTGAAAATATTATTTATGATGATAAAAGTGGAAAATATTGTAAAAGTTAGAGCCTTTAATATTAATAAGTTTATCATCGCGACTTTTTTTTATCTTTGGACAATCCACGAAGGCTGAAAGCCTAAATACTAACGTACCGTGGGTGTCTTAAGCAAGGTAAGAGAAAGTTTGTTGACACGGGACTTAAAAACTTGATAATTTGGGGAAGAAGGAAAGACCTCCGCTGGCAGTAGGTTCCACAGTCTAGAAACTCTAGGGATAAAAGAATGAACGAAATGGGAAGTTCGGAGCCTGTCCAATTGAACCGTATAGGGATGCATACGCGCGGCACTACGGGTTTCTCTGTTGGGAGCTGCAAGAGGAGGGACTATACTGGATAATTCGTCCGAGCAGAATCCGTAAAAGTATCTATAGAAGAGCGATACATCTCCCACAGCTCGACGATGGGCAAGAGAAGGAAGTCTTTGAGTAAGTAAAGGATCATTAATAAGACGAACAGCAACGGAGGGTCGAATTTGGGACACATACAAAGTGTATAAATTGGAAGGAGAAAAATCCTTTTGGCTCGAAAAATAAATCCAAGCTTTTTTGAAGCCGCATTGGATATAGATACAATGTGTTTATGCCAGGTAAGGTTATTCTCAAATGTGACGCACAAAAGGTTGAATGTGTCCCCGCTCTGCAAAACCTGGCCACTTATAAGCAAAGGGTGAGTGTTTAATGATTTTTTCGCGTCTTGGATGCATTAAATTAAACGAGATTTTTGGCGCCCCAATCCAAAATAAAATTGAGATCCTGTGAAAGAGATATTTGCATCGCTCCTGCGTATGCTTTCCAAGTCGGGTTGAGAGATTGGTTTGAGAACCTGAAATGTGGAGGGAAGGGTACTATCGTCAGCATAACTATGAATGGGATTGGTTGTCAAAGAAAGAAGGTCGTTGATGTGAAGAAGGAACAAAGTTGGTGCTAGTACTGAACCCTGAGGCACTCCAGCATTAATTTCGTGAAAGCTTGAAGAGTGGCCATCAACAATGACTGATATACGTCGATTGGAAAGATAACTAGAGAGCCAAGAGCAGAGTTTAGTAGGAAGTCCGTAGGAGGGAAGTTTATTAAGAAGTGCGTCATGCCAGACCTGGTCAAAAGCTGAAAAATAAAATGTATTTTAAATATTTATTGACCCCACATTGTTTGGCAAATTCCGATTTTGACGTTCTACCTCGTTTTTGTATGTTTTGTGTGTTTTTTTTCTTCTGGATATACAACACAGCCCTGAGCATTCCAAATGATAAATCTTCGTAATCCCTGTGGAAAGAATCAACTCACGCGGAAACTACGTCTCGGAATGCAAACCGAATTTGTCAAACTGCGTCCTTTTTTGGTATTTCTTTAAACAATCAGTTCCTTTCTGCATGTGCCCGGTCGTCCAGGCCCTTCTTTGCCATTCAAAGAAAACCCATTTGATTCCGTTCTCGGCTTTGTAAATATTTTAATTTCGTTTTTGTTGGTCTTTCTCGGCGCAATTGGATGCCCACGTCTTGAAATTTAATTGAATTCGGATTTTTAGGTTCCGTAAAGATCGAGGTTATGCACATAAGGGTAAAAATGTTGTTTATTTAAAATTTAAAATTGGTACAATTTTAAAATAAAATTACTACATTTTAAAGTCTGTTAGGGGTATATTTTTAGTAAGGTAAGTATGTAAAAGTTTATAACAAAAGTTATTTATTATACAAGGAATAACGCTTTAGATTTTAGCCCGATGTTGTGTTGTCTCCCGACGCGAAGCGGAGGGAAACAATAAAGCAAGTGATAGGAAAAACGACGACTTATTTAAAAAAAATATATTAGAGTCAGAAAATAATACTGTAAAATTTGAAGTTTCAAACTGGTCGACTGGTATATTTGAAGCACAATTAGACCTTGCATTAGGGTAGGGCTAAAAATAAGTCTTAATGGGATATAATGCATACTGATGGATTAGCAATTTATTCCTTATTAATAGTGTCCATAGTAATTTCTTTCTAATAAGTCAAATTTAGGAGCTACATCTATTTTATTGTAGATAGTCAAGTATGCTCAACGTACCCCATAGGTGAGGTAAGTTGAGAAAGGGTATGGGGCTAGTGGAGCACTAAGGAAGTATAGTCAAATCATGGCTTAAATGTTAGAAACGTTTACAATAAAAATACATTTTGACAATTTACTTTTTAACACGCTTTTATTAACTTGGGTTGTAACTATCTATCCATCTGGCTGCCTATGTAACGGAATCTTTGAGCCTAATTTTAACCAACTTCCAGCTATTCGATTTCTTTGAAACTTTGCACACGTATTAAGGACCCATGACAATGCAATAATCTGCAAACAGTATCCCGTTATCCTGCTTTGGATCGCCAGAAAAAGAAATTCCATTATATTATAAAAACAACACCTAGGATGCCATCTGTTGGAAAAATTTCAAACTTTGCTATTAAATGAAGAAGAATTTTTTAGTTTTTACACAATTTGGTTAGTTGCACCATTGGTGTTCAATTTTTATGAACAATAAAAATTAATAAGTTCTTTTACACAATTGGGTTAGTTGCACCATTGGTGTTCAATTTTTATGAACAATAACAGTTAATAAATGCCGTTAACACGCTTTTATTAACTTGGGTTGTAACTATCTGGCTATGTAACGGAATCTTTGAGCCTAATTTTAACCAACTTCCAGCTATTCGATTTCTTTGAAACTTTGCACACGTATTAAGGAAACATGACAATGCAATAATCTGCAAACAGTATCCCGTTATCTTTTTTGGATCGCCAGGAAAAAATTCCATTATATTATAAAAACAACACCTAGGTTGCCATCTGTTGGCAACATTTCAAACTTTGCTATTAAATGAAGAAGAAATTTTTTAGTGGGTTGCAATATATTGGCAACGGTCCAAACATTGCCTGGATTGCCATCTGTTGGCAAAATTTCAAACTTTGCTACTTAATGAAGAAGAAATTTTTAGTGAGTTGCAATCTGTTGGAAAAATTTTAAAATTTGTTACTCTTGTTCATTAAAAAATTTTTCGCCATTTTGTCAAGAGTAGCAGAAACTAAAAAATGAAAAATAATTAATAGTTTAAAAACTAAAAAACACGCTTTTATATGCAACCGAACTAAAAATTAGAAAATAATTTTTCATTAAAAAATATTGTCATTTCATAGTAAAAAGCGTGGGGTGATAAATATATTAAATGTTATAATTATTATATTTGCAAATATCTATGATGGAAAAGTTATGAAAAATAGTAAAATGCACCCCACGCTTTTTACTATGAAATGACAATATTTTTTTTAATGAAAAATTATTTTCTAATTTTTAGTTCGGTTGCATATAAAAGCGTGTTTTTTTAGTTTTTTTAAACTATTAATTATTAAATATTTAAGCAGTTTTATTTTGCTTCTCTTTAATGCCTTCTGTATCTTTTCTTGGTCCAGCCTTTGGGTATGGTCAAAATATTTCCAGAGAAAATTTATAAGTTAGATAGGTCAGCTCGTTGCTTATACAAAGTTCGGGTTGCAACCTCTTTTAAATCTTGAGGAGACTCTAGTAGTCTTACTGTTATAAGTCCGTGTCCTAAAAAAATTAAAACAAAATATACTTAAAACCGTTAAAAAAAAAATAATATACTTAAAACCGTGGGTTTAGTGGGTCCTCCACTCATGGTTCCCAACAAAGAAACTCGTGGTTCCGCGCGTATGCATCCCTATATGGTCCAACTGGACAAGCTCCCGAACTTCTCACTTTGTTCGTTTTTTATCCCTAAAGTTTCTAGAATGTGGAACCTGCTGCCCGCGGAGGTCTTTCCTTCCTCCCAAATCTTCAAGTTTTTAAGTCCCGTGTTAACAGACTTCCTCTTCACCCTGACACCCACGGTACGTTAGTATTTTGGGCAGCGCGGCTCTTCGAAAATAATTTTTCATTAAAAAAATATTGTCATTTCATAGTAAAAAGCGTGGGGTGCATTTTACTATTTTTTCATAACTTTTCCATCATAGATATTTGCAAATATAATAATTATAACATTTAATATATTTATCACCCCACGCTTTTTTACTATGAAATGACAATATTTTTTTTTAATGAAAAATTATTTTCTAATTTTTAGTCTGGTTGCATATAAAAGCGTGTTTTTTTAGTTTTTTAAACTATTAATTATTTTTCATTTTTTAGTTTCTGCTACTCTTGACAAAATGGCGAAAAATTTTTTAATGAACAAGAGTGGCAAATTTTAAAATTTTTCCAACAGATTGCAACTCACTAAAAATTTCTTCTTCATTAAGTAGCAAAGTTTGAAATTTTGCCAACAGATGGCAATCCAGGCAATGTTTGGACCGTTGCCAATATATTGCAACCCACTAAAAAATTTCTTCTTCATTTAATAGCAAAGTTTGAAATGTTGCCAACAGGTGGCAACCTAGGTGTTGTTTTTATATTTTTATAATATAAAGGAAAATTTTTTTCCTGGCGATCCAAAAAAAGAATGTTAATTTTTATTAATTGCACATTATGTATTATGTATACATTACACATAATGTAATTTTTATTATTTAATCCTTGAACTAATGGTGCAACTAACCCTATATTTTTATTTTTCATAAAAATTAAACACTCATGGTGCAACTAACTAAATTGTGTAAAAACTAAAAAATTTCTTCTTCATTTAATAGCAAAGTTTGAAATGTTGCCAACAGATGGCGTCCTAGGTGTTGTTTTTATAATATAATGGAATTTTTTTTCCTGGCGATTCAAAAAAAGATAACGGGATATGTAACGGAATCTTTGAGCCTAATTTTAACCAACTTCCAGCTATTCGATTTCTTTGAAACTTTGCACACGTATTAAGGAAACATGACAATGCAATAATCTGCAAACAGTATCCCGTTATCTTTTTTGATCGCCAGGAAAAATTCCATTATATTATAAAAACAACACCTAGGATGCCATCTGTTGGCAACATTTCAAACTTTGCTATTAAATGAAGAAGAAATTTTTTAGTTTTTACACAATTTGGTTAGTTGCACCATTGGTGTTCAATTTTTATGAACAATAAAAATTAATAAGTTCTTTTACACAATTGGGTTAGTTGCACCATTGGTGTTCAATTTTTATGAACAATAACAGTTAATAAATGCCGTTAACACGCTTTTATTAACTTGGGTTGTAACTATCTGGCTATGTAACGGAATCTTTGAGCCTAATTTTAACCAACTTCCAGCTATTCGATTTCTTTGAAACTTTGCACACGTATTAAGGAAACATGACAATGCAATAATCTGCAAACAGTATCCCGTTATCTTTTTTGGATCGCCAGGAAAAAAATTCCATTATATTATAAAAACAACACCTAGGTTGCCATCTGTTGGCAACATTTCAAACTTTGCTATTAAATGAAGAAGAAATTTTTTAGTGGGTTGCAATATATTGGCAACGGTCCAAACATTGCCTGGATTGCCATCTGTTGGCAAAATTTCAAACTTTGCTACTTAATGAAGAAGAAATTTTTTAGTGAGTTGCAATCTGTTGGAAAAATTTTAAAATTTGCCACTCTTGTTCATTAAAAAAATTTTCGCCATTTTGTCAAGAGTAGCAGAAACTAAAAATGAAAAATAATTAATAGTTTAAAAACTAAAAAACACGCTTTTATATGCAACCGAACTAAAAATTAGAAAATAATTTTTCATTAAAAAAATATTGTCATTTCATAGTAAAAAGCGTGGGTGATAAATATATTAAATGTTATAATTATTATATTTGCAAATATCTATGATGGAAAAGTTATGAAAAATAGTAAAATGCACCCCACGCTTTTTACTATGAAATGACAATATTTTTTTTAATGAAAAATTATTTTCTAATTTTTAGTTCGGTTGCATATAAAAGCGTGTTTTTTAGTTTTTTTAAACCTTTGTTTTCAAGCCAGCTTGAACTATTCGATATAAACGTAGTAATAGCCTATATTACATTTTTTTTTTTAAAGGAAAAAAATTAAATCTCTGTGCTTTCGCACCCTGTATTGTAAAGGTCTGTATATACAAAATTGTATACTTCAGAAATATTACTAACATAAAATATTTCTAATCATAAAGTCCAAAAACTTAACTCGATAGTCGACTATATTAAGATAGTGCTGATAAATATAACTTTGTATCGTGACGTGATTTTGCTGGAGGATTTGGCCAATCAACGATGTCCACGACCGGTCACGTGACCCGGGCCGTGTCAGCCCTGCTGGTCGTCCGCGTGCATACTACTTTAATGGCTTTAATAACAATTGCGATACCGCCCGCGCTGAAATCGAACGTGTCCGAATAAAATATGGGGTTGTAAATTTTATTTTTTGACGATAATATTTTAATAATGGGTGAATCGTTTGGTTAAGTTTGTCGGTTGAGTTACTGGGCCTCCACTGTAGGCTGCATGTAGGTAACGTGATTAAAATTGATGAAAACTTTGATGTCTATTGGTTGCCTAAACGGTTAGGTTTATCGATTTTAATAAAGAGTACCTTATTTTTTAAGATTTTGATTGTTTATAAAATGGCGCCCCCAGCTTTGCGATATCTGTCAAAATAAAAGTTATGATGTAAATAAATTTTAAGTTTTAGGTACTCTGGCGGACTTTAAAAAAAGTACCTTTGTCTTAAAATTTTAGAATCTGCAAAACTCGATTTGTGTGCCAAATATCAACTGGATTGATTAAAAAATAAAGGCAATATGGCGAAAAACCAAAATAAAAATTGAACTTTGACGGCTTGTAACTCGAAAACGAATGACATTTTGAAAAAAATGTATATGAAGCTCTACCCTTATTTTGTCAAGTAGAATCACCCCTTGGGTTTCGTGATCGATTTTGAATCACCCTGCATATCCAAGCATTAAAATAAATGGTTACAGTATTCACAGTATGCCTTACAAGACCATCTGAAACATCTGGGAAGCCTTTCCGGCGTCCGTCGACAGTGTCGGTGAAAGGTCGGTGCGGCGGCGGCGTCGTCCCCGGCCGGAATCAACTTACAAATCCTTCTGGGGATGGACAGCTGGCGATGATGTAAGAGGAGCTTCAGACGGTCGAATTGTAAAATTCACTTCCCCCTTGTCCGGAGGTAAAGCACTCTCCGATCTCTGCATTTTAAAACTCTACTTTCAAACTATCCCTTTGGCTTTTCGACGAAATTTGCGTAATTCGATGAGCTTGTAGAACGACGATTTTTAAATAGAAATACTTTAGTATTTTACATAATTTAGAGCTTTGTTCGCGGGTCTAGTAATGAACCGATTCTGAACCAGAACCGAACTGGTTTAGAATTGTTTTAAAGCGCATGTCTAGTTATTTATTAGTTCGGAATTTTTATTTACCGCGAACGATTTTCTATACAGCTGAGGATGTATTCTAACCTAGCCTTTGGTTAGGATTTTTCATGGTTAAATTGGATACTACACAAAAAAAAATTAAATTCAAACAAAAGGTAAATTGTTCTACTGTCGAAAGCCACTCGAGGTCTCTCGGCGGAAGACGAGGGATTCCCTGCCTCCTCTCGTTTTTAACATAAGTATGTGTATTTAACTAAAGATAAAATTCAAACAACAAGAAATGGTAAAATCTTGTAATATTGTCTATATTTTTTAATTAAATCTTTATTTATTTTATTGCATACATACATTCATACGGAATACAATTAAAAATCCTTTGTTTATATACGCTCAGAATCACAAAAATATAAAAATATATTCAACAGGTATATTAACCCGCATAAAAAGTGGCAGAAACAAATAAACTGTAATACAACGGTTTATTTCTGTACCACAAAAACAGAAAACAGCTGACCATGTCGACAATGCGCATGAAATTCCGAACTGAACTTTTAGTTCCAACAAAAATCCCAGGACTGCTAATCAGGTTACGAACCGGTAACGAACTGATTCCATTGTAACCCGCGAACACAGAACTGTTACTAAAAATTCAGGATTTTACTAACCGCGAACGCTGCTTTTTCACTGCGCATGCGAATAGTCCCAGAACCGGTTCAGAATCAAACCCGCGAACAAAGCGGTTTTCGCCATTATAAGAGATCTCTTTTGGAAAATTCATCTTCAGGGCGTTTCTGGCCGATTATGACACACAGAATCTGTGTGCGCGTTTTCCAAAATCCATTTCTATAATTTATTATTATTTAAATCATATTTACGGGACGGCAGGAGTGAACAGGGGTGCTGGGTGGGGACGAAACAGTAGAAATCCTACATTAAACGCCCAAAAACAGTATTTCACAGTACACACCGCACTTCTGTTTACAAAAATGTCCAAAAATTGTTTAAAAAATTGAAAATAAATAATAGTACAACAATCCCGCCATGGCTGTCACTGCATAAAAAAGAAAGAGTTTGCAACAGAACTGTAAATGTCTTATGATGTTCGCCAAATAAAGTGAGAAAGCTGTCAATAGCTTAAAAAAAAAAGAAAGATACAGGACAAAATTCATTATGAAAAATTAAGTTATTCCTTCTTCCTATTATAATTTGTAGAGAAAAAGGAAAATACCTAAACATAAAGAAGGAGGCATTTCTACAAAAATACCATTGTTTCTCACGGAAATGGTGGACAATCCCTGAAACGGCTTGGTGTTAATTCTTCATAAGCTAACGTTTGGCAACAAGACTGAACTTCTATCGTCAACGGTCATTCTTTAATTAATGGCGGACGAGATATCTCATATGTGTGGGGATAGTTTTTCGAAAAATTTAATACTTTTCAAAATTAATTTACATTTTTCATGTGCCCCGAGTGCAGTGTATTAATGTTTTCTTGTGTTTGACGTTGGATTTATACTGTTTTGTCCCCACCCATAACCATGGGGTTTTTAAACAAAGTAAATACTGCACCATATGCAGGTCGGATCAGGCCACAAGTCTCTAGATCATTTTAGTCTATCACAGGGTGTCTCAAAAAAGTGTGACGTATCGAAGTATGGTATTTTTTAAATGGAACTCCCTGTATTGCTATGACGGTTTTAGATTCTACATAAAAAAATAAATTAAGTTTGTTATATAGTTCCAAGTGTCTAATTTTATTCGTTTTTGATGATATTTGCTGTTTTGCAAAATGCAGGGGGTGCAATCAAATTGATTTTACTTTAACAACATAACACTCCTTGAACTTTAAAATGTGTTACAAGATTAGGAATCAGTCTGCCTTACCATACGTAGGCTGCATATCGAGATCGAATAAGTATTGTACAGAGTTGTGATCAAAAAAACAATTTCAATTGCTGTAGAAAGTCAAATAGCCACATATCTCTCTTATTTTAAATGGAACACCTGTATTATTTTTACTTCACATGATGACAAAACCAAATGCTCTTTCAAATATGGTGTATAGGTTGCTCTATACCCATCTTTTGTGTACCTTTGTAAGTAAAATCCGCTTTAACATATTTTTGTCTCCAAATGTCTATTTAAATGTAAGTAGGCTGGGACATAGCTATGCCTATTTACTAAGCCATTATTGCAAAATGTAAATTTGTTGGAAAAAAGCACAAAATTAAAAGATTTTGTATTATCTGCCACTATTTTTAAAATTCACAGAAAAAAATTATATTAGTTGCTTATAATGCTACTTCCAATAACACTTATTTCAGCTGAATGTGGTAATGATAAAACTTGTGTTTTTAGACAATCCCAATAACGCTCTCTGGTGATATGACGACATTCTGTGACCTAACGTTTCTTCCATTATCCATAATCACTGTGTCAAATTTTTAAAGCAACTTTTAAGGTTATCAGATGGTTTCTCCTGAAATATTTTCAGGATTAACTCAGACTAAAGTAAACCATTTTTTCACATCCTACCAGTATTATATCATCTTGTTGTTGTAGAAGAAGGGTGTTTATTTAAAATCATTGAAATTTCTTTTAAACTGACTAAAACACTAGTAATCAATAAATGGTTGTTGTTTTTCTTAAGAAGAAATATTAATGATACTATGACATAGCCAATTTAATTTGTGCATAAATATTTGCTAAGAAAATTTTACTAAAAGCACAAAGAGCATCAGTAAAGGCAACTATACACCATTTGAAAGAGTATTTAATTTGTCATCATGTAACGTAACATAATACAGAGTGTTTCATTTAAAATAAGAGAGATATGGCTATTTAGATTTTCCGAAAAATTGAAGTATTTTTTGATCACCCTGTACAATATTTGATCTTCGATTTGACCTGCATGATATGACAGACTTTTCTAGCTTGTTAGACATTTTAAGCTTAAACAGTTCAGTAAAATCAATTTAATTTTCCTCTGCATTTTCAAAAAAATCAAATATCACAAAAACGATAGAATAAAATTAGACACTTAGTACTATAAACAAACTTGAGTTATTTTTAAAGTAGAATCTAAAACCGTCATATAAATACTCAGGGTGTTCTCATTTAAAAAATATGACTTTGATACAATCACACTTTTGGGAGAGACACCCTGTACCAGACTGAAAATAATTTTATCCTGTGGCCTTATCCAGACCTGTATATGTTCCAGTATTTACTCTTTTGGAACCCCAATGGTTTTATCCAGCTACAGACCGAAATGTCTAAACGTAAACGACTGGTTTATATATGACTATTTTCAACCAGCATATTTAAAAATGTTTAATAATGTTAAAAATACATTTTAATAAAAATAAATATTTTTTGTACTATATTAAAAATGGGTTCTTAAAATTTATTTTGTTACATATCTTTTAAAATTGAAATCGAATTTAAAAAGTTTTATATGAAAGTTGCTCATTTTTGTATGTAGATTAAGATTCTAAATAAAAAAATTGGAGTTCCCTTTGAAAAACAAAGTTGATATGAATATGACCTTAAAATTTTAGTCAAGGTCACAAACTAATAATACCATTAAATTTGCCCCTTTATTTCAAACAATTCTTACTAGAAACATTTTCTTCTAAAATGCGCCGTTTTCTGGTTATTTGCCTGTCTAAGGTTAAATGAACCACCCTGTATAATCTGTCAACCAATATCCGATTTTACAAAATGAACGGTTTTTCTTTTTTTTAGATATAAACCGCAATCAACCAAAAACCTATTAATTGATATTCGAAGAACCGCTTTTCGATTTTGGTCCGATTATCCAAAAACCGGTATTCGAAAACCGAAAA
>JACEGR010009865.1:0-23030 GCA_014170235.1 Listronotus bonariensis
GGCTATGCTTCGGCTGGGCAAGGTGCAAAGACTAGCCTGCCTTGGCATAGCGGGATGCATTAAAAGTACACCAACAGCGGTCTTGGAGACCCTACTTGACCTGCCGCCACTGCATATAGTGGTACAAGGGGAGGCGAGAATGGGGGTATACAGACTGAAAAATAACCTGAGCAACACAAAAGTTAGATCAGGACACATGGAAATAAAAAATATCATAAGGAGTCCCATAATGGATATGAGGACAGACTATATGACCCCACAAATCGTACCCAGAAGACCCTTTCAGGTGACAATACACCCAAGGGAGAACTGGGTAAAAGAAAATTTCAGACTCTCTCTTCGAGGTCAAACCTGGTATACGGACGGGTCCAAAACCGAAGAAGGATCAGGAGCAGGTGTCTACAGTGAGATGGGAAACACTCGTTTGACCTTTCCACTGGGAAACCACGCCTCTGTATTTCAAGCAGAAATTTTTGCGATCGTACAATGTGCCAGGATTAACAACCAAAGGCCCCGCACAAATTGTACAATCAACATTCTTACGGATAGTCAAGCAGCCCTTGGTGCACTAATTAATCCCAAGGTATCGTCTTGGCTGGTACTAGAATGCCTCGAGGAACTCAGGGAACTGGCGGAACGCAACAACACGAAAGTGAAAGAACACCTAAATAAAATGGGATTATACAACGGAGATCTGGACTGCAGATTATGTGGAGCAGAGACCGAAACAGTATCCCACATACTGTCAGAGTGTGAGGCACTGGATCACAAAAGACAGGCAATCTTCGGGGATATTAGAGTGCCCCCGGAAACATATGGTACGCACCCAGCAGACCTATACCGCCTTCTTCAAGGAACTAGGGTACTGGAATGGGTACAATAAAACGGGAGTTTGGTACAATAAGCCTTCAGGCTGCAGTGCCACCGGACATGCAGACGGCTCCCTGGGAAAAAAAAGAAAGATTAGAAGAAGAAAAGAGACACAACAAAACAATGGAATCTATTGCGATTAGCAAAACTGGTAGCGGTTTATATTTAGGACCATACAAAAACGGTTTGGGACTCTATTTAAAATCCTATAAATACAGATGACTCAAGAAATAAATTTAGTCTTACTTTAACCGTCATGCATACCTTTAGCTTGAGTGGTAATAGTTCCATTTTAGAAGCAAATAATAACCCGTCCATCTACTTGAGAGATGACACTAGTGAATACGAGCTTGGTTTAGTCAGTTTAGAAACGTTTAACGCCATACACAACATTGATAATAGCAATAACAAATTTTATGTGATTACTCACATAAAATTATTATTACTCTAGAAATCCCGATTGGATCATATGAAATAAGTGCAATAAATGATTATCTACAAGACGCCATACAGGAAAAAAATAAAGCCATCAATAATTTTAATTGTACCCTAAGCCTAAAGGGTAAGGTTAATACGCTCAAGTGCGAGCTTGAATGTTTTCATACAGTTGACTTTACTAAGACAAATTCTATTGGAAAATTGTTGGGATTTCATAATATTTTGCTAAAGCCCAACGTTAAACATGTATCGCAAACACCTGTAAACATTCTGAAAATTAACGTGATTAAAATCGAGTGTAATATCGTTACTGGCGCCTATCACAATAATAAGCTTGTTCATACAATACATGAATTTTCGCCATCAGTACCAGCTGGTTTCAAAATTATAGAAATTCCTCAAAATGTGCTTTATATGCCTGTATCCACCAAAATTATCAGCAACATTATATTAAAACTGGTTGATCAAGATGGTGAATTGGTTGACTTTAGAGGAGAAGTTATTACTATTAGATTACATTTGAGAAAGTCTTTATAAATAACTACTTCGTGATGTGTGTGTCAGTATACTGCAGAACATTGTGCAGAGCACACGTGTTATGGTTGTTAAATATAACGCCAAGAAAATTGTCAATTTTAACCAGCTTTGGAACACTAAAAAGAGCTTAACAGAAGAAAATATAAGATTTCTTGCATCCATAGGGCTTCTTGTTAAGAACTCTGAAAATGAGCATTTTAAACGTGACAGATTCGCTAAACTTTGATAACTCTATTACAAAAATAGAAAGGCATAGCCATTTACCGTACTCCAGCTCTTTTAAAAATAATGATGAAATTCGAATACCGGTGCAACAAACTGATATATACACCCTACCTTGGGCAAGTCATATTTATTTGGAAGGACGACTTTTAAAAGGGTCCGATGGAAGAGTTTCAGACACTGCTAAACTTGTAAACAACTTTGTGGGACACCTCTTTGAAGAAATTCGTCTTGAAATTGGCGGAAAAGTTATTGATTCGACTAGATATCCTGGAATAGCAGCAACAATGAAAGGTTATGTCTCTTACAATGGTAATGAGTTAATTAAATATAAAAACGCTGGTTGGAGTATTGAAGATGATTATACCTGGGACGGGATGGGCTCAAACGGAACTTTTAATGTTTGTGTTCCACTAAGGACATTACTAGGATTCGCTGAAGATTTTCAAAAGATACTTATAAATGTTAAGCATGAACTAATATTGTTAAGAAGTTCTTCCGATAAAAATGCCGTTATTAACACTACCGATGGAGAAAATGTAGAAGTTAATATTGATAAAATTGTTTGGAAGCTACCACATATTACAGTATCCGATGCTGAACGACTAGAACTTTTACAGATTGTTGGAAGTGGAACTGAATTGGATATCGGTTTTAGAAGCTGGGAACTCACAGAACATCCTTCAATACCGATTGGAAAACACCTTACATGGACCATTAAAACTTCTGTGCAGGTGGAAAGACCAAGATGGATAATTTTAGGTTTTCAAACAGATCGAAAAGATAACTACAAGAAAAATTGTAGCTTATTTGATCATTGTGATGTATCAAATGCAAAGCTTTATTTAAATTCTGAATTTTATCCATACGATAATTTAAATTTGGAAATTTCAAGAGGTATAATAGCTACTCTCTATGAAATGTACTCAGAATTTCAAGAAAGCTACTACGAAAAAGAAAACGAACCACTTTTAACTCCCAAAAATTTAAAAACAATGCACCCTTAATTGTAATTGATTGTTCAAGACAAAATGAAATCCTTAATTCTGGCATTATTGATGTAAGGTTAGAGATTGAAACAAAAGAAAACTTTTCTGCAAACACAAATGCTTACTGTTTAATTATTCATGACAAACTTGTAAAATATTCACCATTAACAGGGTCTGTGAGAAGAGTTTAAATAACCGTAATACATTATTCTAAGAATTATTTAGCAATATGGCAACAATGTATTTTTTAATTTAAATATAAATGCTTTACTGCAAACACTGCTTTTTATTTTATAAGACATTATTCTAAGAATTATTTAGCAATATGGCAACCATGTATGTATTTTTTATTTAATAATAAATGCTTTACTACAAACACTGCTTTTTATTTAGTTACCACTGGCGTTACGTAAGATTACTAAATTTTCGAATGACAGATGGGCCCGCCACGCATCCTTACCCTGTTCTTAGGCCCAGCGCGTTGGGCCGGGGACTTGCGCGTTAGGTTTAACACACGTGCGTCGTTCGATAAGTGAGTTTATATTTGTCTCTGTTACGTCTTAAAGAATGCGTTGCATAAGATTCCTAAATTTTAAATAGTTTTATTACTTTAAAACTTCTAAAAGTTTAGCCTATTAACGTAGGCGCCATTTTGTCAATATATTTATTTAATTCACGTGCCTGCAATTAATGCCAATAAATAAAGTTGTAACTGATCCCCGTTTAACAATTTAATTATCAGATCTCTCGTAGTCTAGTGGTATATGGCGTTGGGTTCTCACGCAGGCGGTACGGGTTCGAATCCCGGCCCAGGTTCCAAACTTTTTTAATTTATAGGTCGTTTCAATTTTGAGTTTAGGTCATCACGTCATCGATGGTTACGAAAACTACCCCAATCTAGCACGTGGTGACTTAGGGCATGAAAAATTCTAATTTTGCGTTAGGGGTTGGGATGGCGATAAAATTGCAGATCGAACCTTAAATTCCTCCCATAAGAAATACATGGGAAAAACTATTGTGCTCGTACTGGCCTAGCATATCTACTCATATAAAATTCAGCTTTTAAAAAATGGAGAAAGTAAGGTTTTAATAAATTAACCTTTGTTACCTGGTACCTGCCAAAGCCACTATGAGTCAAACTTCCTTCCGTTATTTTTACCTATGTTGGGAGCATGCACTGAGTAACTGTCAGCTTTTACAAAATAACAAAGGTCTGCCGCTTACGGGCTCTTACTTAATACGAGTATATCCTTTAACTATTTTTATTTAAAATATAGAAAAAATTAAAAGGTAAACTTACTCAGAGATGGTTGCAACCCCCAAACATTTTTTTAACACATGTTTAAGTTCTTCCATTATATCACAACTCTAGGCTATAGCAATAAGTTTAGTGTCAGTTCAAAACTATAAAATATGGACACATCAAATGTGGTATTTTCTTAAAGCTTTTAAAAATACTTTTTAATGATAATACCATATACAGGGCCCCTTAATATAAAAAATCTGGTTTACCATCAAACTTCTGAGGCTGGCCATATTCCTGAAGCTATGAAAAATTAAATAATATCAATGTGGACTTTTTTAAAGGCTTTTATGAGATCTTTCTAATAGTAATAAAATATACAAAGTGTTTCATTAAAAAAAGGAATTTTGCTGTATAACTCAAAGACCAAGTCAATTGTTTTTATAATCTTTAATCTTAAAGAGCGTGACAAATGCTACCAGTTTACAAATTTAAACTATTTCGTTTTTCGAGGAATAACGAAGTTACCAATAACGGACACTTAATTTGGATGACCCTGTAAATAATTTTCTAAGAAATGGCCTAATATAGAACCTTATTAAATAAATTACGATAATTTATAAAAAAACTAGTAATCAGTTTATTTTTTAACCTACATAACTTAAATAGCCATAAACTGTTTTTTATCACAGTTGTTTTTTCATGAAAAAAGGCCGAGAGTCTATATTAGATTTTTGATATTCCCAATGGTTTTCGACGCCGTTCAAAATATAACCCTCTACATTTAGTAACTTTTTAAAAATGACATTTTACAATATTATTTTTTTCGCACGTCTTAACATTTTACATATAAATCGGTTTGTCTTTATGCATTTCTATGAAGCGACGCGACATTAAGCCATGTCGTTTTATTAAGAAGCTGGTTTACTTCCGTTGTGATACTATCGTTTTATTTCCATGTCTTCGAGTTTAATTTGTTGGAAAAGACGCTTAAGAATTGTGGTCTTTGAAATAATGTGGCGTGATATTATTCTGCTGCGAATTAAATGAACATTTATATTCATAAGTTTGTTGAAGAAAGATGATAATATAAAGTTTTATTACTATTGCAAAGTTTCATTGCATAAAAAATATATTGACTATAACAGTGTAAAGTAATATTTGTATTCAAGTATTTATTAAAAAATATATACTCGTATATAATTAATATATGCGAACAAAGAGTAAAACATTTTTTAATACTTCTGTTGATGGACCTCTAGCGAACTCTGTGTACGAGGTTCAGAACCACTTTAAGTTCCGTGTATCTAACATTACTTAGCTGTTGCGGCAGCACTGCTATAAAGGCTTTGTAAAATACATAAAAATAAAATAACAAAAATCCTTATTTGTTGCAAAACTAGGGAAGAGTAGGGTAAGTTTTGGCCTTATCAGTAGCGCCATTTAAACACTAATACGTGGTAATAATGCCCTGCTTTTCACCTTTTATGAAGGAACTTTCCAAAATATATTTTGGTTAAAAACAAAAAACAATAACTAAACGTTGGTTTTTTTCATGTTTAATATAAGGGGTAAGCTTTTATGGAATTTTTTGTTTATTTTATAAATTCTTTGGCTATATAGCGTTTAATAAGAGCTTACTTTAGTTCTTTTTGTTAAGCTAAAATAGCTGTAAATTAAGGGGAGATAACCCGTTAGAATTAAAAAAAAAAAACTTTTTTTTGTTTCAGAAATCGATAGAAAAATATGTTGAGAATATACTGTAAAAACAAAAAGTGAAAAATTAAATATTTATAGAGTTATTGTCAAGAGCGAGCGCTACGGTCCGTCCGCATATTATAGGGAATTAAAACTTTAAACGCGATTTTCTCCAAATTGTTAGTTATTGACCGATCAGACTGAAATTTAGGAAGTATTCTATCTATACTATTATCGGAAGGATATACCTAAAGTTTTAGTTATATTGCAGAATTAAATATTTAATAATTAATTTAATACTCTTTTATAATTTTCTATTTTATTCTGGTACGGGTAGGTACGGTGTAGTTGGCTTTGGTACCGCATTTCGTGGTAAGGGCCAACTAGAAGCCAAACTAAGTCGTACTTAAAAGCATTGTTAGAATAGATAAATATTAAGTTGTTAATATTTCAAAAACTGCGAATTTGTGGAATAGACATCCTTATAAAAACTTGCAACACAAGAATTTGCCTTTTCGTTTAATAAACGTTTATTAAACGATATTGTCGTGTATTTTTTGATTTTGGTATATTTATTACACCTCTATTAAACATTTTTTAAACACGTGCATATTTTAATCGTATATTCAACGTATGTCATATCATCTTTTAATATCATAAAATTTTTAAAAATATTTTACTTTATATTATGGTCTCATTTATGTGCGTGTTTTAAAAATGCACAAAAAATATGTTTATAGTTTGGAACTATTAATGATAATCTCATGAAACACTCTTATTTTCGAGTATTTTAAAAACGTTTTTTTTCTTACTATTTACTGAAATTTCAACGTGTGAAACTAAAGCATAATCGACGTCTATTATAGATTATTTTTTATTATAAAACTAACTATTATTGCTTTAAAATCATTATTATCATTCTCCTATGACAATATCATTGGTTTAGTAATAATATTTTTATAATTTTAATTTGATGTTAATATTTGCAAATATTTGACTTTGTGCTGTATATAAATAATATTGTCTAAAATTCCCTAAAAGTAAACGTACCAATAATCTACAAAATTTACTCATCCGTTCGGCATTATTCCAATAACAGCCAATAACAGCCTTACAATAACGACACGTGATGCGCGGCAGTCGCTTTTCTCCTCGGCTTTGTAACTAACCAAGTTCGAAGTGACTTATGAGATTCAATGGCCGCCGAAAGCCGCTAAACAAAACGTCAGCCGGCTTCATGTTTCTTGTTGTAAAATATTGTGCAGTGCATTGTTTTTCCGATTGCTAATAAAGTAAGTACCTACTTTTTACCTTTATTTTAATTGCGCCCATATCAATTCAATAGTTATACATATTACATATAATATTAGATAAGAATTGTTGATGTTTTATTTGATGAAGTCGGCAAAAATGGCCGCTGAACCTGTTGCGGAAATTTTCGTTTTGATCTCTCAACCCCTATTATACCTTATTTATAAGGAATGATTATGGCTCAAACACTTGGATTAGGTGAATGTCACACCTTACACCTCTGTTTTGTTTTTAATTTTTAGTACACTAAAATAAAAATTATTGAAATATATCTTGGTTATTTAATGGTCTATTATACGTTTTTAATACACCATTTATAAACGTCTAATATATACGCTTTAATTTATGTGTATTGTGTACTATTTTAGTATTATTTTTAATTTTCTTAGAAATGTTTGGGTTGAAAGAAGTCGTCCATATTCTCAAAGAGACCTGTTATAACATATCAAAAGAAAACAACAAAAGTCTCGGTCTTAACACTTTTTACTAATTAACCGTTAAATGGTGACATGTGTTTCGCTCCTAAGAGCATCATCAGACCTAAAAAATAATACAAACAAAACCAATCAATTACAATAAAGACCTTAAAATTAAACAAATAATAAAACACGTGTTCATTTATTTTTATCCTCTATCATATTCAGAAAAAAATTGAGGAAAGTTCCCCATTGAATCACCACTAATTAGGCCAACCTAGGAAGCATTCGTTTAAGGAGACATTGACATGCAAAGCACTGAATGGTAATTTCAAATACATTTTACTAAACCGCACTTGCTAAAGGTTCACCCAAACCAACGCGAGATGCGGGAACGGGACGGGAGCGGGACGAATTTGGACACAAAATATTCCTCATGGATATAGGAGTATTGTTTTATGATGCGGGACCTATTTCTACAGCGGGATATATGTATGTATTCACAACGCGTTGGTGTAAATATATTCATATCCCGCTGTAGAAATAGGTTCTGCATCCGTTTCGCCCCCGTCCCGTTCCCGCATCCCGCGTTGGTTTTGGGCGTATCTTTAATCTACCCTAACAATTAATTTATTATGCAAAAAACACATAAGATCACCTGTACTTTTTAGTGACTTTGGGTTTTCTTTTTTACAGAAGCGGTCAAAATTTCATTTCAAGAGTAAGGACCATCAGGTGCAGGGAGTTGCATTTGTCGGAGAACTCACAGACAAAGCTATCGGACAGGCATGCTCAGATTGGCTTAAACTGTCCAGAGCAGCGATACCGTATGCCAAAAGTGAAGACTCTATTATTATGTTTGATTCTAGAATTTTTAAGCTTCAACTGTTTTTATGTTCTATGCAGTTTTTGTTGTGTTTTTATTACTTTTGCTTATTGACACAGTGTTAAAGCGTCACCAGAATTTGTTGAAAATTTGTTATTTTGACCCATTTATTATTTTTTAGGTTTAGTGAGCGTAAACGAATGTATTACCTAATACTATACCGTATTCATACAAAATAAACGTTTTTCGTATACGTCAATATTTGATTTATTTCATATGGCTTTTTTAACGTAAAGGTTATTCTAAATATCAAACGTATAAAGTTTAAGACTTTTTAACGTGTTTAGTAAACGTTACAGTTTTGTATATTATATGCCAGTTTATAGGGTTTTTATTAGAAACCGCTTTTAATTGCTCATTTTATATTATAAATAGGCGTATACTTTCAACGTCTAAAATTTGGATAGTACTGCAATATTAATACACACTATATTGGGCGGACATTTTAACCTATATTAAAGGGTTGAGAAATAAACTAAAAATATACTAGTGGTATATACGTAATTAAACGTTTATTAGAGGGATTCTGTGTTGAAAGTGAAATTCTACAAAAATATTTTTTGCTTTTTAATTATATAGTATTATTTATAAGACCATTTCAGAAAAATAGGTTTCTCAGATTTTTGGATATCTGTTTTATTTTTCAAGGTAATCTTTTTTTTAATTAATTTTTTTATATTGTCCTTCCCGTATTTAACACTTTCTCAGAGAGGTCAATTTTTTAATATAATTTTAAAACGTCATAGGTACCTTTTTAAAACTCTTTTAGAATTTCATTTCCAAAAAATTATTTACGCGTCAGTAGTGTTAAAAATGCAATTCAATTTTATTTTGGTAAAGAACAAAAAAACGGAACAAAACAAGAAAAGGTCCTCACTTCCTCCAAACTAATATTGTCTACACTACTATTTAAATTTAAAAAAGTTTTTTTTCATCCCGCGCGGGCCCTCTATTTAGTACGGGATCCTCCCCAATCAGTGCGGCCCCGGTAATTTGTATCGCCTTCAAAGCCCTCTCAGTGGCCCTGTTCGTGAGCACCACATATTTTGTTTTTAGAATTACAGTTGTTTTTTACAATTCTTTAAAAGCATGGACACAAAATAGCTTAGCTAGTACCTTCTTTAGTATGGATATTTATCTAGGGAAGATTTTTTACATTTGCAAAAAAGTTATTAATGGCGTGGATACATTTTTTCTGTATGCTCTCTTTTATGAAAATATTTATTTAATTAATAATTAGGTATAATTTGTTGTTGATGATAAATATTTGCTGAAAAAACTATAAAATCCAATTTTTAAAACAAAAACCATTTTTTTGTATGATCTAGGAATATGCAATTAAAAGATTTTTTTCTTAAAAACTAAGCAAGCTACGTAAACATATAAAACAACAACAAAAATCTGCTATTATACATAATTTAAAGAAAATATAAAAATTGCACAAAAACCAGTGTTACACATTATTGGTCAGAAATACTTTTTATGTGCCACTCAAGGTGCCACTGGACCTAATAAATTAAAAATTTTAATGCTAAATAGGTGCCCTATCAGTAATAATACTGCCAAATTTTATTGAAGTCAAATTAAGTCAATTTGTTTAATTTAAAGAAAATATAAAAATTGCACAAAAACCGGTGGCACACATTATTTTTGTCAGAAATACTTGTTTATGTGCCACTCGAGGTGCCACTGGACCTAATAAATTTGAATAATTTAATGCTAAATTAAACTCCTATTAGTAACAATACTGTCAAATTTCATTAAAGGCGAATTAAGTCAATTTATAGACGATCTCTGCAATGAATATTACGCCGCTTCTTTCTTTGTATATGGCCTTTAATTAAAAAAACACCCTGTATAATAGGTTTTGTTTAATTTATTCTACTTCTTACATAATATTATTCTACTTCCTACATAATACCGGGTGTCAACTAATAGACAAGCTATAACTCCTAGAGTAACAGATATATTCAAATGAGACTGGCAGGGGTAAATGCGGTATGAAAACAGAAGCTTTTCCGAATATTTTTCACATTTTGACCACATCCGGTTTAACGAAAAATGGCTACTATTTTAAAATTTTTAATGGTACACCTTGTATAGTCTAACATTTTTAGATTCCTGAGACAATTCTAAATAGGAAATTGGCATTTTACGCCAACTTGACGTTTTAACAGCCAACTTTAATGAATCTAGGTGGCCATAAACATGCTCCTATTTTTAATCCAATCAAAAAGAGGTTGAAGTGGTTAGATTAGTCAAAAATCCTTTTTCGAAATTTTTCGAGACAAGACGGATCGGAATGCGGTTTTTGCATTCGCTCCAAAAAATTATTTGTGAAATGTTTTTACCGTATTTTTACCGTATACAAACGAAAGTTGCGTCTTTGTAGCCAAAAATATATTAAAGAAATGTTTTTTGAAACGCCCTTTAGAAAATTTAATAACGTTATAAATTAGAGTTAAAACTGGTCCAAGTCGGGTACCCTGGGGTTTAACAAGGTGCTGATTCCGATGATGATGTTCAAATTACCCCCCCACGAACACATGACGCTCAGGAACGCCGACGAACGTTATCTTCTTGGGACTTTCCCAAAATTCTCTTGGGAAAGGAAAAAACCTCATCTCATAATTTTATACATTTATCCATGTGTAACTTTCGCCTGGAGCCTCTAGAAAAATTGATCCAGTCTGTAAGAATAACAAGAATAATCTTCGGCTAGATCTCGGAACTTTGTCGAGCGGCCTTTAACTTTTCTTCATATGCTCAAAACGCTTTTATGTAAGTATCGAGTCGTTTTCGACATGAACTTCGGATTTAGAGCCCCACAAAACGCCTTCACAATGATCACGACATTTTTCGAAGATGACATTCGCGGTCAAGTAAGGGCGCACCAGGTGTCCGTGGGATGTTTGCCGATGCCATATTTAAATTTAGTGACCCAAAAAAGCCCCGGACGCCGAATTTCTCGCATTATCTTTGGGAGAGTGCCACGGAGATGACGTTCGTCAATGTTTCTGACCTCCATGTGTTCGGAGAGTCAATTTGAACATTATCATCGTGACCAACGAGCTGAAAAACCGGGTACACAAGTTGGGCGGGTTCTGACTCTCATTTACAGGTTTTAAATTTTTCAAAGGGCATCTCTTAAATACATTTTTGGTACAAAAGGTTAAATGTACAAATTTTACAAATAAGTTTTTAAAAGCCAATGCAAAAACTGTATTTTGATCCGTCTGTGCTACAAAATTTCGAACTCTTGATGTGCTTCCTTTCCTACTAATAGGGTAGTCATTTGAAAAATAATCGTTACCCACAAAAATATCAATTTGCCAACTTGTTTTATTTTTATCTTATATAGTCACTGAAACTATGCGATTGTTTTTTTGACATCACCTGGGGTCCTTGGATTAATTTGCGTACAATCATGGCCACCTAGATGCGATATTAAACATAAAATTACGCTTAAACACAATATAAAATGTCATATTCTGGTTTAAAATTGTCTCAGGAATCCAAGAATAATGAAATATACAGAGAGTTTTATTTAAAAATTCAAAATTAGACCCGTTTTCGGTTAAACCGGAAATGACTGATAAGTAAAATTATTGTGAAAACATTTCTCTTTTCATACCATTTACCTATACCAAGTCTCATTTTAATATGTCTTATACTATAGAAGATATGGCTTGTCTAATTAATTTTTTGACACCCGGTATTTCCACCCAGCTTTATACATTTTATTTGGAACTAAATGAGCATAGGGGAAAATAAAGTACATAGACAGAAAGGCAAAAGCATCGCTCGATTTATTTATATTTATTTTGCTCCAAGCTTATCTCTTAAGAACTGTAGAATTGCAAGAATAAAGAATAAAGCAAAGACACTTTTGAAATATTGAAAATTAAGTCAATTTATAGACGTTATCTGCAATGAATATTACTCCGCTTCTTTCTTAGCTTTGTAAATATAAGAGCCATTGAATTCATTCTTTTGTAAACTCTTAAATTAAAAAAATAATAATAATGTGGCAACAAAATCAATATTATTTTAGCTTGAAAGAAATTAAAGGGGTAAACAGTATCGTATCATACATAGAGCTTTACGCTTACTTGAGTTTATTGCAATTATTATTAGTCCAATCTTAGTGGCGTTCCACAGCAGGGGCGGCCGCCCCGCTGCTCCCAGTCTAAGCGCTCCTTTACATTTTAGAATCTGTAAATGCCCACATTAAATTTTTTTAATTCTTATTCTATGATCTCTAGTTTGTCCGCATCTATTACATATGAGGCTTGAACCACTCCCCGTTTCAAAAAACTATGTAGGATTCATAATTCATCAATCGAGAGTTTTTTTAAATAAAGGAATAAAAATAGCGCAAGTGGCGCAAATATCGTAGGGAAATATTGAAAATTATTTGCTTTAATGGAAAGAGTCTTTTGTTACAAATTCAGTATTGTTTGGGTACTTTAAAATGGTATCGTAAGGAAAGCGAGAAAGTATTAATTTTCATTTATTTCAACATAATACAAATAATTTCGAATTCGAAGCTATTATTATTAGCAGGGACTTTGTTTAGCCAGTAAAATATAATAATAATTTTTTGACGTAAATTTGTATTTACGTGCACTTTTACGTCATTGAGACATATCATTTTGGTATATTTTAGGTATATTCTACATAAAAATCAAGCAGATGCAAAGAATGCTGTAACTTGTCTAATTGGTGTGTATTGTGTTGAATAGTTGTATAATATCTTAATCACGAAAGAAGACGAGTACGTGATACCATGAATTCTACTAACTTATTAATGGGCGTATGTCGCTAATAAGGTCACAATGTAATGACTGCCCACATGACAATTGTCCAAATTTAGGTTAGGACACTACTTATTAATGACAAATGACATTTTTTGTTAGTTTAAATACTATTAGGTTAGTAAGTTCTTTCCAAAATTATACAGAATTAAGGAAGTTGTGAGAAATGATAAACGGTTATTAGCTCCTAAAAAACAGAAAAATAATTTCTAGAAGGAAATTTATTCACTATGAAAATCTCGAAGCAGGTGTTACGAACACAAAAAAACACAATAAAATTAAAATATTTTTGTTTAAGGTTTGTACTATTTTATTATCCCTTAACCACTCACAGGCACTTTTTGTAACGTGACGCCTCTTGGACGCTGCGCAATATATCATCAACTTTCAAAATTAAAATGTTTTTTTTTTTCATTAAACGGCTAACCCAGTAAGTAAAAACTATTTTTATTTAAGTATAACAATTAAAGAAATGTTACAAATAGTTAGTATTTGCAGAAGTAGAAAAAAAACAGGTTTTCATTGGTAATAAAAACACATTTTATTGGCAGGAAAGTGAAAAATATTTAATTGTATACTTGTATAATATGTAAAAGTTACATTTATTTCTATAAACTAAACATAAATTATTACAAAAAGTATTGAAGATAAGTTCTGTAGTTCGGCGGATTTATTCAGTGGATGGTAATTATTTGGGTACACGCCAAATATTAAATTAAAAGTACTAAAAACCAAAAAAAAAAAAATAAAACAAGTAAAAAGATAATTAAAAATCGACGTTTCGGTGGTAAATCTGCCACCGTTGTCAAGATAAATTAAATACAAATGATAAAAATAAAAATTAACTATTATTAAGGTTTTAAATTTGAAAACTTTTATCT
This sequence comes from Listronotus bonariensis, assembly GCA_014170235.1. NCBI lineage: Eukaryota > Metazoa > Arthropoda > Insecta > Coleoptera > Curculionidae > Listronotus > Listronotus bonariensis. The sequence goes on from JACEGR010009865.1 coordinate 14,309, forward strand.
TTTTTAGGATATTCTGAAATCTCTTTGACATTAAATGTCAATATATTTGACATTCAGGGCCAAACCTCACAAAAACTTAATCTAATTCGTAGAAATACACCTGGATTTTTAGTTCTTCTGACAAGATGTGGGGTAACTCATTTAAATGCAAGTTTTTTGACCAAATCTGCTCTGCCTATTTTCTCACAATCTCCGTACCATTTTTGTAAGTGCTTCTTATGATGTTCATCATAATTCTTCTCCATTTTTCTTTTTCCGTTTAAATAATTTAACCATGGTTGCACCAAATCTTGTGATTGAGCGTTGAGGGTTTTGCCTTTCATAGCAAGCACTTGTAAACTAAAATTTAAAAGTTTATCGTCTCTCTATTTTAGGAATCATTTACTCAATTCCTTAAGTACATAGGCGTTATTTGGGGGCTAGAGGGGCTAAGCCCCCAAAAGAAAATTAGACAAAATTAGATTTTGCTTGGTTATCTCAGCACTACTTCTACTTCCCCGCTCTAGTCTAATCAATCATGTATCAAGAATATACATGAAAGAATTGTTCATCTTTATTGGTTACATACAAATTAGCAATACTGATTGTTTTGACAAGGGTCATTTATTTTTAATCCAGTTCGTATTTTTACTCAAACTATATAAAATAACAACACACTCATATAAAAAAAATATTGTCAACCAGGCATAAAATGCATAAAATGCATTGATTGTAAACAAAAAAACAACCCTTCTTAAGAAAAAAGAATGGATCATGCTTCTCTGCAAAATTGGCACCAACATCCAAAACCACACTTGCTAGACAACGTGACTCTATGTTAATTTTAGGATTCGTGGTGTTTACACTAACGCCCCTTTAGATAAGCGTAACGGTGCTTTTAGTTAATCCACGACATTACATTTTGTTATTATTCTTTGTTACCCTACGTATTCGCAATTAGCCGGTCGGTGCATTTATAAAAGTAAACATAGGTCAGATTTAGTGTAATTACTAAAATTACCAAGAAAGCTAGATAACTTAAAGTTAATTCCCCAATGATGCAAGCAAAAATACAGGGTGTCCGACTATATTTTGATTCATTTTGGCCACGAATAACTTTTAAAGAAATATAGGCTTCAAGATGCGCTTTTCGCAGAAAGTCTTAGATTTTTCCAAAGTTTCTTATCATATCTTTGCGATTTGTTGTGATATTTAGTTAACACACAAGCAAAATTGCTAATTTACCAACGGGGGCAACCTTGTTATTTTAAATGAAACATTATGTACATTTTTCTACAATCTTAAAAGTAAATGTTTTTCCTTTAAGGGGGAGTAAGGTTTTGAAACTTTTTTTTCAACATTTTTTAATATACATTTTCTGAATAAAGAACATTTAAAGAATACTGTGTAAAACTTTAAGAATAATTGAAGCAAAATTAACGAAGATTCAAAAGTCAAATTTCCGTGATAAATCGGTAACTTTTAAGGTAACGCTGAAGAGTTTTTTAAGATTTTTAATATTTCAAATTTTATTAAGAACAAATAGGCTCGATTATATAACGAAAAAACTTAATTTTTTTGATTTCAGATGGTCCAGCACCAAAATATGATGGTCACCGCAATTCACCTTTTCTTCGAGCCGCTTCCGATTAGTTGCCGTCATTCCGTATTTATTAAAATTTTTTAACAAAAATTATACACAACATTCTTCTAACATTATAATTTAATGTGCCATTGAGTTTTATCAATAAATATTGACTGTGTCGCCAAAAAATCATAAAAATTTACCTTTTTGAGCACGAATTAACCGCTTACCCCTTAAAAATATAACATAAGCTATGAGTATTTCAAAAATAATGAATTTATTTATCTCTAAAAAGTGCAGTGCAATTAAGAGTACTATTTACAAAAAAAATGGTCCATACAAGGTTACAGGAAAAAAATACGGCAACAAAGCTCTAGGTTATAAACAATTTATAAAAAGTTTTTAAAAAAGAGTCTATAGCTTTACTGCAACTATTATTTTGTAAATAACGTATAGCTTTAATGCCGTTTTTGTAACCTTGTATGTAGCAAAGTTTTATTGTCAAATAGTACTCTTACGAAATCTTAGATTAAAGAAAAATATAGGTATATGGTGTTCCAGATTAAATAACAAAGTTACCCTATATCGGACCACCGGCCACTTCGTTTTTGTATTAACGGAATGTCACAACCAAATGACAAAGGTAAAAATAAAAACTTTTATAAAATCTACGACTTTTTGCGAAAATCGCATCTTAAAAACTTTATTTGTTCTAAAGGTATTCGCGATCAAAATGGGTGAAAATATAGTCTAGCGCCCTGTACTTAAACAAAAAAAGAAGTGTTTAAAGTATGTATTCTATATTGTTCAGCAAGCAAAACAAAATGGTATAAAGTATTTGCTTAATTATAATTGGGTGGCATGCATTTGCAAACAAATAGTAGGGGAAACCCGGGTAAAGTGAACACCCCCGGCAAAGCGAATAGTCCCCATTATGCCCAAACTATTCTTTTGACATCAACCTCCCGGTCACAGAAACTTTTGGCCATCATGTCTTAATAAGCGGCAAACACTTAAGCAAGAGGACAAGTCGCGCAGCGTCTTGACGATGGTAAATTGTGTTTTCCATAAATAATTTTCAATATTTCGAGGCAAGTGCTTTGATGATATTTATTATATTATTTGTTTTTCATCCTTGGGCGTACCATAGTTCTATTGTATGTAAAAGTGGCTTCTTATAATATACTAATTATAAAAACAAAATCAATAGTTTTTGCAAGATTTGGCCTAACCTCAAAAATGGCAGTGTTGGGCAAAGTAGATGTGGTAAAGTAAATTAATACTTATACCGTTCTGACTTAAGGACTTCGATTATATTGCCTCCAATAAATCTTCCTACCGGCCGGCAGACTCCGTCCAGCTGCAGGCAGGGCCAGAATGGACTTTTACTTTTACATTGAGAAGCAATTGAAATATTGATAGATAGATATAAATTGTCTAAAAATATGTAAAAATGTGCAAACAGGTATGTAGTTAGTATTTCTAAACATAATTTTGGGTACTAGGTAACTTTTATTACAATTTGAATTTTTAAGGAAATAATATGAATAATATGGTTACCTACCTAATTAAGTAAAGGTATAATGAAAACTACTTGGCCTTTTGTGGAATTTGATAAATAGGTACAGGTAGGTACTTATCCACTTTACCCGGGCTTAAGAATATTTAGTTGCAGATTATAAAACTCATATTTTGTTGAAAATGGTAAATAAATACAAAAACAAAACTAATCAAAACCATTAATTGGGTAAATCTGGAGAATTAGTGAAGGGTACTGATAAAAAGTATGGGATGGCTGATTCAACTCTATACATACTAGTCAAGAGTAGTGTCGTTACTCCAAAATTTGGCTGATTCCGTACCATTTTCAGTGAAGATTAAGAGACGAAGCTAAAGGTCAATCTCAAAATCATAGATATATGAAAGAAGAGCAAAAGCAAAAGTTTAAGAAAAATAAAGTAAGAAATATTACTAAAAACTAAATGTAGAATCAAAAAACATTCCTAGACTAACTGCTAAAGAAGTAACAACAAAATATATTTTTTTAGATTTGTGTAATTAGAAGATGGTAATTCACTTTACATATCCACTTTACCCAGGAGTCTGAGCAAAGTGAATAATATGACACATTTTTGAATTTTATTTTTAGTTACTTATTGTTTTACTTGTGAACTTAATTGGGTACAAAATATGTAGACGCAATTAATGAAGATTGATGTGTAGTATTTATTTTTTGCTATCTCTTATACCTTTCGTGATAAAGTCTGAAACATCTTAAGGTATTCACTTTACCCGGAATACCCCTAAAATCGAAAAATAAATGGAACAATGTGTCCACTTATGGTCATGGACTTAACTGTCCGTAAGATGTACTGGGTGCCCACGACATTAGTAGCAAGCCTGTCATTTTCTTGAGAAGTGTTACACGATTTTAAAATTTTGGTCGGATATATGGTTGGATAAGATGCAGATTTTTGATGTTTTAGATTTTATGTGGCACATCCGAATTAACCGGAAGTGCTGTCAACTTTGCTGCTCTAAATAAATGAAATAACTTATATATATTTATAAATAACTAAAAAATACCAAAAAGGTGGGATTTGGAATACCTCTTTAAAAATCTGGCAAGCCAAAGTTTTCTACAGATATAGGTAAAGGAGTAGGTTTTAGTAATATTGGATTATAATGGAGACTCTTAGTATTTTACTGTTATTTTAGGACCGTGCAATTCTGTACTGTATTCATTGTTGTACTTCCAAAAGCGCAAAATTAACATCTAAGTCGCTATTTGAAAATATTATTTTAGTATTTTAGGATGGAGTAATATGGTAATTCTTTGTCAATATCAATATAGGAATTTAATGCTTCCTCCATTTTAAACTATTTTAATGTTTTATCTTCATATAAAACTGATAGTAACTTTCACAAATCTATTCAAGCGTAATAAACTTATAGTTAAAAAAAATAATATTGTACATACCTTTACCTAACCTCACTTTTAGCTTTAATTTTATAACATTTACACACATGGGTTTTAAAAAGTTATGAGAGAACGGTAAGAGTTATTTTTCTTTACCTTAAACAGTTTTTGCTCTGTAAATCGCCAGAAATCAAAAATTACCATTTTAATTTTTTTATCTCCTTAACCTATAGTTAGGGAACACTCAAACAAAAATCCTTAAAATGCTTTACAGAATCCCAATTTACAGTATGTCTGATTTAAATAAACTTGTTTTGGTTTGTAAAATTTTATTAGGACAACCGGTTTAACTAAAAATAAGTTTGAAATTTGGTTTATTAACTTCTCTACTAACATTGTTTTAGAAAAAAAATAGAAAAGCAAACCAGTTTAGACGCTAGTTAATTTTGAGTTGAAAGATAGCCACCCTGCACCAAACAAAAATTGCCATATTATCTTCTTTAAAAATCATTTATTCAATAAAAACTGTTAATTTACCTAGTAATGGCCACTGGCCAATCTTGCTAAAGCGACTCCGCCATTTTTAAAAATTGTTTTTTGGTACCTTCATTGATCTAACGAAATAAACTCCCCTCAAAAATTATCGCATATGGTCAAAATTTTCCATAAGGTTTAATGCAAAAATGATTTATTTAAATGGCCATAATTCTTTTTAAAATAGGTTACTTAGACAATAAACAAAAGAAAATGTTAAGAAAAGGTTACGCTATAAATTCGGCGAAACCGTTATTATATGCTGTTAACAATACATCCTGAAGTGTAACAGTTTTTGTAACAATGACAAATTTTTAATCGTCCTATATGATAAACTGTCTTTGTAGTCAGTTTTGTGGTTGAATTGTATTAGAAATGAGTAAGGATATAAATGTACGTCATACAGGGCGATTAAAAATTATTCAGTATTTTTAAAAACTCTTATTCACCCTGTAGAATGTATTGTTACCAGAAAATAATAACGGTATCGCCGAAGTTATAGCTTGACTTTTTCTTAATATTTTTTTATTGTCTTAATAACCTATTTTTTAGAATTATGGCAAATAAAACATTTTTTTATTAAAACTTATGGAAAAAATCGAGCATATGCGATAATTCTTAAGTGAGTTTATTTTGTTAGATCAATGGAGGCACCAAAAAACTATGCAGTAATGATTAATAATTTGTTTAATAAACACATTTAGATGTCTTAAGAGCATTCCAATTTTTTCTAAGATCACAGCAAATCGTTCAGTTATAGTAATTATGTTTTTTAAGACCATCTTAAAGGGTCTTTATATTGCCATTACAAAATAACTGAAACTGCTTTAAGATCTTAATATAATTTTTTTCATTATTACTAAAAACCATTTTAAGGTAAAAGCAATCCGAATAGTAGTGGTCTTAGAAATAATATCAGTGGTTAATAAAAAAAAACTTTCTTACTTACTGTCATTAGACAGACCTAACAAAGTCATCTTAGTTACTAGAGAATTATTGCAAGTTGCCTTATTAAGCTCGGAAATTATTAATACCGGCCTTATTTAAATAGTGCTTGTACCCATAATTTAGAGTTATTGCAAATCATGTTGACAGTATCTTTAACCTAAAAAAAGGGACCAAAATTTTAGGTGTATTTCTTTATTGTTTTGTGTTGTAGGGTTTTGTTTTACACAATTACAGAATTACATGTGGAAAAGCAACGTTTGAAGTATTTTTATTTCTAAAAACTTTTGGATTTTGTGGTCGGCAGCCGTTCGGTTTACAAGAACAGTTCCGAAGTTAAAATAAGACCAAAATAAGGCACGACTTAAAACCGATATAAATAAATCCAGACACTATACTTATTAAGGGAGTCCTTATCCCACCATGCATCTGCGCAAGCTCAGATGTCAAAATAAGGCCGGTATTATTACTGCTTCGTCTTATTTTACTGTGCAATATTTCTCTACTGTTATTAAGATGATGTGCTGTCCCTTATTTTATATGGAAATCTTAATTGTGATCAGTAAGATTTTTAATAATGGTTAAATTTTTTTCTTAGTGCACTTTATATACAGCGTGTCTACTTAAGTTCGCAGCATATGGAAAACCATTTTTATTAATAATTTTTCGAAAAAAGTGGGATCAAGAATTTATCTTTTTTAATATCTTATGGGGCGTTGTGGGACAACATTATTTGGTTGGTATATGCTTAAAAACTTTCATCTGTTTTTATGATGCTTTATACTGTGTTATATTGTATAAGCTATATCCACTTGATGTTTATAATATTTTATGAGACATCTATTTCCAACACATATTATAAGTATTAGCCCATAAAACTTAATGGGGCTTTATTAGACAAACTTATTTTGTTGGTATAAAATTAAAAACTTTAATATAATTCTATGGTGACTTGTAGTGTTACATTTTATAAGCGGTAACCGTTGAACATCCATAATATTTTATAGGACATCTATTCCCAACATATTTTATAAGTTTCAGCCCATAAAACTTAATGGGGCTTTATTAGACAAACTTATTTTGTTGGTATATAATTATAAACTTTAATATATTTTATGGTGTCTTGTAGTATTACATTTTATAAACTGTAACCGTTGAACATCCATAATATTTTATAGGATACCTATTACCAACATATTTTATAAGTGTAAACCAGTAAGGAAAGCAGAGGAGTTTCACGACCTCCGTCCCCCGGGGAGCTTATTATCTTAAAATCTCTGACGTCATTTAAAATTTAGGAATCTTGCGCAACGCATTATTTAGGGCATGGTCCCTACTATCTGCCAAACCATAAATGTCATCTGTCAAATGTCATCTGTCATATGTCAAAAATCACGTGACTTACAAAATGGCCGCCATGCGTAGGATACTTGCGCTAAGACCATAAATTGATTTGCGCAAACGCAAAAATCCTAAGTCATGCCGTTCGGGCGCTATCGACTAAAATCAAGATTTAACCCTGATGACTCATCATGGGAGAGCGGTTTAAATTTTTTAAATATAGTATTACGTCATACCTATCGAATAGCGAAAACCGCACGCCGCCATCTTTAACCATAAAGGCGCTACAATTATTTAAAAATGGGTGAGAGATATCAACCAGCGATTAGAACGGTAACCCCGATAGTAAATCGATCATAGCGGCCTTATTAGTAGACTTAGAAGAATGAAACTTGGCAAAAGATAGTCGACGACGTTTCACCAATGATTTCAAGGTCAAACTTGTCAAACGTCAAACCTGTCATTTAAAATTTAGGAATCTTATGCAGCGCATTCTTTAAGATGTAACCAAGATAAATATAACCTCACTTATCGAACGACGCACGTGTGTTAAACCTAACGCGCAAGCCCTCCGGCTTAAGCCCAACGCGCAAGTCCCCTGGCTTAAGCCCAACGCGCCGGTCGTTGAGCCTAAGAACAGGGTTGGGACGCGTGGCGGGTCCATCTGTCATTCGAAAATTTAGTAATCTTACGTAACGCCGGCGTAGAGCTTTATAATTATTTATGGCAGTATACGTACTCCATGCATTTTTACCCAAATAATATTTTCTGAACATACCCCTACTACAACCAATCAGAGAGGGAGAAATTTTATTTAGACTTAATTTTTAACCAATTAGAGAGCGGTTTAACCGACTAGATTTTACTAAACATACCCCTTGTAATTGCAAGGTCAAAGCATACAAAACGTCAATAATAACAAAGATAGCTGCGGTTAGATAATAAGCGGTAAAAAAACAGTGGTAACTAAATAAAAAGCAGTGTTTGTAGTAAAGCATTTATTTTTAAATAAAAATACATACATGGTTCCCATATTGCTAAATAATTCTTAGAATAATGCCTTAAAAAATAAAAAGCAGTGTTTGCAGTAAAGCATTTATTTTTAAATTAAAAAATATATTGTTGCCATATTGCTAAATAATTCTTAGAATAATGCCTTATAAAAGAGGATGTTTAATTATAAACCCAGCATATATTTTGGTACTTGGTCGTATTTTATCTCCTAAAAATAAAATATAATCATTTAAATTTAACTTCTGGTGTAACAAATCGCTTGGTTTTTCATATGCTGTTGCGTATATTCAATAATTCCACTTGTGATGGGAAATCTGTAGTAATCAAATTTTGTGCCATTTATATAAAGATGTTTTGACAAACCCTTTTCGCAAACCAACATAATATTCATGTATTGTATTGTA
>JACEGR010009866.1:0-23028 GCA_014170235.1 Listronotus bonariensis
AGTTGACGTTACTTTTGAAAAAATCAACTGGTAAAAGATAAGATAAGTTTTAATTTTCTTAAAATGTTAAATAAACTTTTAAATTTTATTCTGGAGAAAAGTTAAATAATATTTTGTTTAAATTTAATCTCCCAGAAAACAAATAAAACATAAAATAGCTTTTATCTTATTAACAGGTTGCCATTCAGCTAAAATACAAGGGGTATCTAAAATATATTATTTTAAAAATCGCATGTAGCACAGAAACTAAGAGGACTATGACAACCAGCAGCTTTAGTTTACAAAAACGCAAAGTTTTATTCTTATTGTTAATTATTAACATAATTATAGAGATGCACAGCAATTGCAACCAAAAAAGAGACACTTTGTACATTGGTAAAGAAAAAATTAAAATAAAAATATCTTGTTGGTGCAAATAGTTTTCTCTCTCTTTTCTTGCCCATCATCGAGCTGTGGGAGATCTATCGCTCTTTATAGATACTTTTACGGCTCCTTCTTCGACGAATTATTCAGTATAGTCCCTCCTCTTGCAGCTTCCAAACAGTCCAACTGGGCAGGCCTCGAACTTCCCATTTCGTTTGTTCTTTTATCCCTAGAGTTTTTAGACTGTGAAACCTACTACCAGCGGAGGTCTTTCCTTCCCCCAAATCTTCAAGTATTTAAATCCCGTGTCAACAAACTCGCTCTTACCTCGCTTAAGACACCCACGGTACGTTAGTATTTAGGCTTTCAGCCTTCGTGGATTGTCCAAATATAAAAAAAAGTGGTGTGGGCGAGTGGCGTTTATTATCTTTTCTTATGTATTGTCAGAGATCTCTTAGGTAGTGTAGTAAGTAGTCTTGATACTTATCATAAAAATTGCAATGCATTTTTGACAAATCGATGACCGCTCTAAATGTCAAGGTAACAGCTGGGCCGCATATAGTGAAAAACAAATAAATGGAGAGGTCTTGTACCACATCATTTTAAAGCTCCTAATGAGTACTTTTTAATGCACAGAAATAAAGCTTCGATTGACCTCAAAAATTTGCTATATCAACCGTTACAAAAAATGCAGCAACAAAAAATTAGGACAAAGGTTCAATATACAGGGTGTTCCAATAAAAAAAAATATGATTTATTATTTTTAATGTTAACATCTTAGCCATACTATAAGAAATACCCTGTATGATATCTGGTGAATTTTTTTATTTTTTTTTTGTTGTCCTTAGTGTTTAAAACATCCAGCTAAGTATTAACGATTACTAATTTGATTCCGATTTTACCCAATATTCGGGTATCCTGTTTTTAACACGCTTTTATTAACTTGGGTTGTAACTATCTATCTATCAATCTATCTATCTGGCTGCCTATGTAACGGAATCTTTGAGCCTAATTTTAACCAACTTCCAGCTATTCGATTTCTTTGAAACTTTGCACACGTATTAAGGAAACATGACAATGCAATAATCTGCAAACAGTATCCCGTTATCTTTTTTGGATCGCCAGGAAAAAAAATTCCATTATATTATAAAAACAACACCTAGGTTGCCATCTGTTGGCAACATTTCAAACTTTGCTATTAAATGAAGAAGAAATTTTTTAGTGGGTTGCAATATGTTGGCAATGGTCCAAACATTGCCTGGATTGCCATCTGTTGGCAAAATTTCAAACTTTGCTACTTAATGAAGAAGAAATTTTTTAGTGAGTTGCAATCTGTTGGAATTTTTTCGCCATTTTGTCAAGAGTAGCAGAAACTAAAAAATGAAAAATAATTAATAGTTTAAAAAAACTAAAAAAACACGCTTTTATATGCAACCGAACTAAAAATTAGAAAATAATTTTTCATTAAAAAAATATTGTCATTTCATAGTAAAAAGCGTGGGGTGATAAATATATTAAATGTTATAATTATTATATTTGCAAATATCTATGATGGAAAAGTTATGAAAAAATAGTAAAATGCACCCCACGCTTTTTACTATGAAATGACAATATTTTTTTAATGAAAAATTATTTTCTAATTTTTAGTTCGGTTGCATATAAAAGCGTGTTTTTTAGTTTTTTTAAACTATTAATTATTTTACAACAGTTTCATTGCCACAAGTTCCAAAATAAAATAGAGCAAATAATATATGCAAAATTGTATGCTGATTCCGATTCTGTAAACAGAAATAGGGGTTACAATTTAAATAAACTATTATTTAAGTCATAACTTTTTTGAGACACTCGGTATACATCAAAATATTTTTGGGACATGTACTGTCAAAAATCCTACAATTTTTATATACCGGGTGTTGCTCCGTCGAGCGGGACATAGGGAATCCCATATAAATTTTGAAGTGGTCCAATATTGGCTCCTCTAATTATTTTAGAAGAAAATATAAATAGGATTTTTTAAAGAGCACGAAAAGTTGTACTCGGTGTACAAATTTTAGCTCTTCTCAGTCCACGAGCTAAGAGATAAATGCTTCTTACCTGCTTTGTATTATTAGAAGTTTATAATAAAATACTAGAAAAATTATTTAACCTCTTACTCTCAAGTTGTCAGATCAATGTCACATCATTCTTAAATAATGAACTACTTAAATTAAGAAAAAATCACTATTATAAAATGGTTTTACCAGGGAAATAGTTATCGAAGAGTAGCGGACATGTTTGCAGCCTATTTTCCCAATAGGCCAATACCAAGTAAATCGACAATAGAACGGACGATAAAAAATTTGAAACTACAGGCACAGTAATCAATAATTGCAAATGTGAAGAAAATCGACGTGATCTTTCGCCAAACGATTTTTTCTATGGGGACATTTAAAAACTAAGCTACCAATAAAAATATGAAAATTTAGTCCAGCTAAGAAATGCTATTTCCGCTGAATGTGCCAGAATATCGATGTACCAACTAGCCAACGTAAGAAATGAGTTTTATAATCGTTTGGGTTATTGTCTGGCAGTTAATGAAGGAATATTTGAGCATTTCATTAAATCCTGATATTTTCGTCATAAATTGACTTCTAAATGTAGAAAAATTTGTTTTATTGTCTTGCGTAACTGTGAGTGCATGTGTTGGAATTAGCTGTAAACTAAAATGAAATGCGAGGATTATTTTTGAAATTCCCGTATAAAATTGTCAAAAATTGTTCAGTTTTGGCAATAACATTATAAATTAATGATCTAAATTGTCACTAATAAATCGATATGGTGTTTTTATTATTGATTCTAGGGTACAGGGTGCATAATGAGATACTACGTTGCAGAAGTATTAAGCAGTTTACTCTTTACTGGTTGGTTGAAAAATTTTGAAATTTTCATTTTGGGTGGAACTTACTGTGCTCTTCAATAAGTCCTATTAGAATTTTTTCTAAAATAATTAGGGGAGCCAATATTTGACTACTTCAAAATTTACATGGAATTCCCTATGTCCCGCTCGACGGAGCAACACCCGGTATATATTTTTTTGATACTTGTCTGCACGCCGTTGCATCTTAATCAGGACCAAACCAATTACTCAAATTTTTAAGAACTACCCAAAAAAAGAACAATTACATTAAATCTGTTAATTAACGAAAATTCGGAGAAGTGAAGAAAGCGGGCCTCGAATTATATTAGCGCCGCGCGCGGGTCTGGAAAGAAAAATATGTTTGATATTTTTCTTTTTCTTTTTCGGAAAGTTTTAAAACGTGACCTTTTACAGTATGCAAATCCAGTTTTCAGACGGGTATTTATGAAAGTGAGCCCGGTGCTAGTAATTAAGAGGCATTAACGTTACGAAAAGGTTTTTAGAGATTAGGTTAGTAGAATTATGGAAGGTCTTTTTTCTTTTTCAAACGTTGACTTAAAGGATGTTCTGTTTATGTAAAAAAGCTGCAATATCAAGTGTTGCATCTTTGGATGGGGCTTAATAAATACCAAATTTCAATAGTCCAAAGATCCACCCATTTGTTTACCGGATAGAAACTGTTTTATATTTTTAAGGTAGTATTTAAACAAAGGTATTGCCATGGGGTTGTCTATCACCTCATATCTTTTTTAAAAGTTAAGTCGAAAGGATACGTCCCGAAGAAGTCTAAAATTTTGGAAGGAGAACAAATATTAAAATTTATTAAGAAGGCTCCTGATGATATCTACTTGGTACACAAAGTCATATCGGTAATGGGTGTTTTTGGAGGTTTAAGACGAGATGAGTTGGTCAAAATGACTATTGATGACATTGAAGATAGAGGAACAGTCTTGGTTATAAAGGTACCAGAAACTAAAACTTCAACTTCAAAAAGTTTTACTATCATTGAAGAAGATTTGGGCGCTTTAAATTTAATAAAAAAGTACACAACATTAAGACCAGCTGAAATAAAGGAGAGAAGATTCTTTCTTACCTATAGAAAGGGTCGATGTACAGTACAACCCATTGGAAAAAATACCACAGGAAGCGTCCCAACATTGATCGCAAAATTTTTAAAATTGGATAATGCAGAAGCCACCGGCCACTGTTTGCGTCGCACATTGTCAACTTTACTTGTTGAGGCAGGTGCTTTGTTTGAAACGCTAAAACAACATGGGAAATGGAAAAGCTCTTCAGTAGCTGAAGGATATATAGAAGAAAGTTTTTCATCCAAAAACAAAGTAGCCAAAAAGATTGCCAATTCAGTTAATTCCGAGGTTAATTCCGTATCGACTATTAAAAATTCTTTAATGGACTGTTCTTCTATACAAAATAGCGTTAGTGCTACCACCGCTGCTACCATCACAAAAAACACCGACCATTCTATAGTTGGATCAGCTACATTTTCCGGGACATTTCAAAATTGTAATTTTTATTTTGGAAATAAAGTTTAATTTTTAGTATTGTTTAAAGAAAAATTATTTTTTTATAAAGTTGATCTTTATTGTGAGAGAAATAAAATTGGATAAGCAATAAAATTTCCATATTAGCGCATTAGGGCATTATAAGCGGGCATTATCATAATGCCCGCTTATAATGCCCTAGGTGTCATAGCAGGTATTATTGCTACCATAACATATTTCGTTTCTAAGGTATTACAGATCAATAATAGATGGGTAAAACATAAAATTCTTTATGTTCATTTACCCCTTGGCACAAAATTTGGTTCATTTATACTTAACGGTTGTTGAGATAATTTACCGTTTTACTTTTTTCCACTATCCCTGTATATTTTGTGTTAAATACTTCAACAAGTTTACTTTCTTTATTTCTGAAAAGAGAAAACTTTTCCTTTGTTTTCATTATGTGGAAACAAACAGGCTCATCAAGGCATGTATAAACATGGAGGATTGTAATTTAATATTACCTATGTAATGTTGGCGCATCAATGGAGTGTTATGATCGTTTTTATTACCTCGGGGCACTGCGTGGTGCACTATAAAACAAAGTTACTTTAATAATTTTGCATTTTAGTGTCTGCATGATGGTGGTAGTTACCGCAATGCAGAGCAATAACCTTTTGTTTAATACATGGGATACTTAAAAATTTAAAGTGTATTGAGTTTGGATTGAAGGTTATTTAAATGTCCACTAAAAAAGATTTTTAGAAATACAGGCCTGGACAAAAAAAAACAAACAAACAAAATTTTGTTAAAATTCAATTTTAAATAACTTTTTGGCTTTTTTAACGGTTTTAATTGTCTTTTTGTCCAGTTGTAGCTCCTTTCATCAAGATTGTTATTTAATATGGGGATTGCAAAAAGTTTTATAGAATTAGGTGTATGTTAGGGAAGAGCCAAATGTTGCATTTTTACCCAAATTTTCGAACACTCTGTGGAATAATTTACCGTCACAATCTTTTACCAGTGGATTAGATTTTCTCATCTTTTCCCAACTTTTTATATATATATATATATATATATATATATATATATATATATATATATATCAATTAAAAACAAAACTCTTTATTGAAAATACCGAGCTGTCGGAAAAACTTTTCCCATCATCAGGACAATCTAAAATAAAAGAAAATGAGCTCTGTCAGTAAAACTAACAAAGTTTACCCTCTCTTACTTAAGTTCTTACCAATTAGTGAGTTAAGACATGAAACAGGCTTACACTAATGAAGAAACAAGACTTCATTTACATTTTATTGTTCATTTGCGGACTAACTTTGCTTAAAATTACACCACCAAATTCTCATGTTTCAACTCACTAATTGGTAAGAACTTAAGTAAGAGAGGGTAAACTTTGCTAGTTTTACTGACAGAGCTCATTTTAGATTGTCCTGATGATGGGAAAAGTTTTCCGAAAGCACGGCATTTTCAAAAAGAGTTTTTTTTTTTTAAAATTGGCCTTTCAATTGACTGCACCTCCACTACTCTGGGTTTCAGATCTTTTTCTTTAACTAGTCAGTCACCACTACCCAGAACAATGAATCATAATTATATACCTCAAAATAGAATTATAATAAAATTTAAGATAATAACAGAATAATTCACTTCAGAAAAAAAAGCGTGGGGTGCTTAATATATTAAATGTTATAATAATTATTTCATTTAAAATCTCTAAATATCTATGAGGGAAAAGTTATGAAAAAATAGTAAAATGCACCCCACGCTTTTTACTCTGAAGTAAATTATTCTGTTATTATCTTAAATTTTATTTTAATTCTATTTTGAGGTACATAATTATGATTAATTGTTTGACCTTTTATTACTGTAATACAAACTCTTTGTAATGAAAAAAAAATATATATTTTCTAATTTTTAGTTCGGTTGCATATAAAAGCGTGTTTTTTTTTTTAGTTTTTTTAAACTATTATTTATTTACATATACGTTTTTGATGGGATATCATTATATCATAACACAATACAACTACCACTAATCATTTCATTTCGTTTATGCTTTGTGTATTCAGTTTGTTTATTCGGGCGGAAACAAAACAATAAACATATTATTACTTCGGTTATCAATATATGATTAATAATAAAAAAAAATAAAAAGTTATGTTTCCGACCGGGATCAAACCGGAGACCTCTCGCATGTTAAGCGGATGTTTTTTTTTTTAAATCTTTTGACATCCCACGAAGGTCTATGCCTAAATACCAGAGTACCGTGGGTGTCGGGTTATTAGATGTTTAACCCATCGTTCCCCTGTTCCGTCAACGTTGTCCAAGCACGGAAACATGCAATTGCATTACACAGCACCTTTTAGACAACGCGGTAGTGCCACCACAGTCGTTATATTTAAATAACTACTACCTAAATATGTCTCCCCGCTGGGAATCGAACCGCCGACCTCTGGCTTCGAAGATTAAAGCTCTGTCCACTAGGCCACGGGAGAGACATGTGATAACCACTACAAAACAGCTTATCATATCAAATAGCTCACTTGTGATAGTTTAAACCAAAGAATACCAATCCATAGAAGCTCACAAGTAAGATTTCAGCGTATCCTGAGTTTTAGTACCTACCCTGACCACCAGATAGCGAAAGTTGACACTGGACCAATCAGAAAATTGGTCGATGCCAATGTCGAGTTTCTATTGGTCGATTGGACTACTTTCGCCATCTGGTGGTCAGTGTAGGTACTAAAATTTCAGGGTACGCTGAAATCTCACTTGTGAGCTTCTATGGATTAGTATTCTTTGGTTTAAACGCTACAATTAAAATAACTTTTTTATGTTGGGGACCCCCTTTTTTAAACTATTTTTGTTTTTAGATTTTTTCTTCGCTTACTCACAACTATCGAGCTGAATTCCAGATTTTAGTTTCAGGTTTTTGATTTATATGTAGCTCAGTCAGTAAGTTAGTAAGTCAATCAGTGGAAAATTGACGACTTCTGGATCTTCATATCTTTATAACCGTTTTTTAACACGCTTTTATTAACTTGGGTTGTAACTATCTATCTGGCTGCCTATGTAACGGAATCTTTGAGCCTAATTTTAACCAACTTCCAGCTATTCGATTTCTTTGAAACTTTGCACACGTATTAAGGACCCATGACAATGCAATAATCTGCAAACAGTATCCCTTTATCTTTTTTTTAATCGCCAGGAAAAAAATTCAATTATATTATAAAAACAACACCTAGGATGCCATCTGTTGGAAAAATTTCAAACTTTGCTATTAAATGAAGAAGAAATTTTTTAGTGGATTGCAAAATGTTGGCAACGGTCCAAACATTGTCTGGATTGCCATCTGTTGGCAAAATTTGAAACTTTGCTACTTAATGAAGAAGACATTTTTTAGTGAGTTGCAATCTTTTGCAAATTTTAAAATTTGCTACCATTGTCATTTCATAGGGGCTGGTTATTTTCTTTTTGCTGCTTAATTAAATAGTATGTTCTAATTTACTGTTATATTAAGAATTTTGTGCAATATAACGAACTAAAAATGAAAAATAATTAATAGTTTAAAAAACTAAAAAACACGCTTTTATATGCAACCGAACTAAAAATTAAAAATAATTTTTCATTAAAAAAATATTTTCACTTCATAGTAAAAAGCGTGGGGTGCATTTTACTATTTTTTCATAACTTTTCCATCATAGATATTGGCAAATATAATAATTATAACATTTAATATATTAAGCACCCCACGCTTTTTACTATGAAGTGAAAATATTTTTTTTAATGAAAAATTATTTTTTAATTTTTAGTTCGGTTGCATATAAAAGCGTGTTTTTTTAGTTTTTTAAACTATTAATTATTAATAAATAAACACACGTAGTTTCATGTGTTTACATTAAATAAGTTTTGAGTGATGGAGAGTTTAAAAATACCACCAAGTGGTTCGTGTAATATTACACTCAGCGCTGTAGCCAGTTACTGTGCCTGAACTTGGCTTGACACGCTGCGGAGTGCCCAGATTACTTTAAAATCCTAAATTTGTATCTATTATGATTTTGTACAAACACCAAAAATGTTAGAATACTCCAATGTTCTCCTTTTAAAACAAAATAACACATGATCTTACACCACTGCCCACAGCCGCGGGCACCATAAAAAAAATATCGATTAGTCGAATATTTCCTAATAATAAATAGGTCCTTTGGGACAAACAATCCTCCAAATCCGAGTTAGGCGTTTTTTCTATCGGCTTTATATCGGATCCAGCACGGACGTGGCAAATAAATGATTTATACGCGCATTTTGCGGTATTTTCGACTCGCGCTTATGGGAATCCCTGTGGCCAGTTGTCATTTGTGCGCGTTCACGGACGCCTTTAGATTTATTTGGCCAGAAATGAAGATTTCGGGAATTGAACGGTCCCGACGCACTCGTACGGGAAGCTTAGCCCGGAGGCATTATGAGGATTTTAAGGGTGATGATTTATTATTTCGAAGAGAATAAAAAATAATGTTTCGGATCAGGACGACGCACAGTGGGGTCTCCATGTTCAAAACCACCTAGAAATCGCAATTTTCATTAAAATTAAAAAAATCCTTAAATTGGAATATTTGTTCTGTCATAATGAAGAAGGGTACTAGGCTTAATTGCTTAAATCTGACATACAGAGCTGCTCACAAAAGCGTGACTGTATAAAGTTATGTTTTTTTTTAAGTCGCCCTATATTTTATATTTTTGTTAATTTTTTTTATGGTCCGTGAGCCAGCGACAGATTTTCGTGACCAATTTCCTCTCAGTCCATAACTCGTAAAATATTTTAAGAGGGTTGTACATGAATTGTTGTGAGCGTCAGCTGCTGCGCCGATGGTGGAATTATACAGGGTGCTCCTAAGAACAGATTCATATTAAACTTGTGTTTTCTTTTAATGGAACACCCTGTAAATTAATTCAGTTTTGGATTGTTTTAAATAAAAATGCCGTAAATTTTATTGGGAATACTTATACCAAAAATGTAATGGTTTTTAAGATATTTTGGATTTTTGAAAAATTCTTGGCTAAAATAAAATATTAATATATCTTACGTTACCTACGCATAACTTTGTTTATTATGTTAGATTGCTAGAATATTAACTGTACCATCACATAGATTAAATTTTTTACCAAAAATTATACACGGTGTTCAGAAATTAATACAATAGTAAATATTACTTACTGGACACCCTGTATAATTTCTATAGAAAAATTTAAATGTAGATGATTGTACACCTAATTATTGCACTGTAACATAATATAAAAAAATCAAGCCTAAGTAAGTAGGATATAGTAACATTTTGTTATTTTCATATATTTTTTTAAATCCCAAATATCTTAAAAACCCTTTAGTTTAATACTGAATGTTAAAAAACAGAAGTTTAATATTGATCTTTTTCTGGAGCACCCTGTACAATTCCATCATCGGAGACGCAGCTCACGCTCACAACGATTCATGTACAACCCTCTTGAAGAATTTTACGAGTTATGGACTCAGAGAAAATAACTGACAAAATTTTGCATCTAGCTTACGATCCATCCAACATTTTTTTGTTATACCCCCTTAGCGGGTTAAGTCTTTAAATATGATAAATGTTGTAGTTTCTTTTAAAAAAATAGCAAATTCAGGACATTTTTTTTTAATGGTACCGTTTTCCTATTTTCAAATATTTCTGAAGTAACCTAGTCTGGGCAGACAATTAGCTAATAGCTGATATTTGTTAATTTTATTATTAAAATATATTTTAATTAAACAGGGTTTAAGCAAACAGTGGTAAACTTAGAAAAATTATAAGCCCAATAACTTATTTGAATAAAATACATTTTTCTTAAGAGTACTTAATATTGAAGGGATTATTATTATTATTATTGGTACTTTATACAGAAGCCAAATAAAATAAATTTTAAACCGTAAAACGTGGCTGAGTGGTCATGAGACATAAAATAAATTTGACGTCTATAAAAGTCAAGTTCTTTATAAATATAGAATTAGTTGAGGACATCACATTTACGGTTATAACCTGTACTTTTATTAGCCGTAATAAAAGGTTGGGCAGTAAACTTATGCTAAAACGTTAGTAAATTAATTTATTTTTTATCAGGAGTTTTAAAATGTTTATGTTTTACCCATCTATTATTGATCTGTAATACCTTAGAAACGGAATATGTTATGGTAGCAATAATACCTGCTATCACACCTAGGGCATTATGATAATGCCCGCTTATAATGCCCTAATGCGCTAGTTTTATTGCTTATCCAATTTTATTTCCCTCACAATAAAGATCAAGTTTGTACAAACATATGTATTAAAATAAAATCAATAACTTACCAGTTCCTGAAAATATGCCATTAAAACGGTTTCAGTTATTTGAAGAATTGCGTTCGCATCTTTCCAAATACCAAATATGCCATACTCCCGATCATACTGTTGCCTTGATTTAACTGGCAAAAGATTTTCGGTCGCTTTTATGGCCTTTTCTCTTATATTTTGTGAAATTTCTTCCATTTTGAGTAAATTGTTAAATGAAAAATGCCAACTGACTAACTGATAGAAACATCAAAGTCAAACTTAACACCAGTCAATATCCACTTGCGTATAAAGGTACAGGTGCAACTTATTTTTATATTGCGAATAAATAATGTAATTAGTCATTGAAAAACTCTTTTTGGGTAAAACATAAACCATCAGGTCGAAATCTATTTCGACCTTCGGGGCATTATAGTCCTAGTAACGCCCTTGATACATAAATAGCTATTATAGGTTTAAATCAGCCTTGTATATAATTTATTTAAACAAATTATTATATTGAAATTGCTGCTACATCTACTACATAGTGTGTAGTGCAAAAGTAAGAAGTTATAGAAATACAGAAGAAATTAACTAATGATATATTAAATTTCTTTATAAAAATCCATTTAGGAAACATATGTTTATGGTGCTTTCCAATAAACCCAAACCACAGATATTAATTATTTTATTACTTATGTTTTAATATAGTTTTTTTTTCAGGTGAGTGTTAATTATTTCTTCGTATCGGTAAGTATTGGCAACAATATACCGTAAGATCACGGATGGACTTTACAATAGCACAAATAGATCAAAAATTTTGTTGTTTAAGAAAGTCGTATGTGGCACATGCTTTTGCTATTTTTCGTAAATTATTTTTAAATATTTATTTTGTAATACATTTATACAAATAAACAATGACCTTACCGAATGTATTTAACGACAAATTTATAGCACATGCTTTTGCTTCTTACAATTAGAAAAATGGCCAGTTATGCAATAACAAAACGAGCACTATTAAAAAAGTCAATTTATGCTTATAATAAGAAACTACGAAAAAATTTAGAGGGAAAGTTATAAATGTTATGTGGTTTAAAACCAATTGTACATCAAAATTTTTATCGGAATAAAAAAATTTAAGGTGGGATATTCGTTTTGTCATACTAAAGAATGGTATGATACTCAATTTCCTAAAATGTGACTTGACTATTTAGGGTGTCCCATTTAAAATAAATATTTTCCTGAAAACAAAAAAAAAGAAATATTGTAAAAACTACTTGACTTAGGTAGGAGGCACTCTTAAGAAAATGTATTTTATTCAAATAAGTTATTGGGCTTATAATTTTTCTAAGTTTACCACTGTTTGCTTAAACCCTGTTTAATTAAAATATATTTTAATAATAAAATTAACAAATATCAGCTATTAGCTAATTGTCTGCCCAGACTAGGTTACTTCAGAAATATTTGAAAATAGGAAAACGGTACCATTAAAAAAAAATGTCCTGAATTTGCTATTTTTTTAAAAGAAACTACAACATTTATCATATTTAAAGACTTAACCCGCTAAGGGGGTATAACAAAAAAATGTTGGATGGATCGTAAGCTAGATGCAAAATTTTGTCAGTTATTTTCTCTGAGTCCATAACTCGTAAAATTCTTCAAGAGGGTTGTACATGAATCGTTGTGAGCGTGAGCTGCGTCTCCGATGATGGAATTGTACAGGGTGCTCCAGAAAAAGATCAATATTAAACTTCTGTTTTTTTAACATTCAGTATTAAACTAAAGGGTTTTTAAGATATTTGGGATTTAAAAAAATATATGAAAATAACAAAATGTTACTATATCCTACTTACTTAGGCTTGATTTTTTTATATTATGTTACAGTGCAATAATTAGGTGTACAATCATCTACATTTAAATTTTTCTATAGAAATTATACAGGGTGTCCAGTAAGTAATATTTACTATTGTATTAATTTCTGAACACCGTGTATAATTTTGGTAAAAAATTTAATCTATGTGATGGTACAGTTAATATTCTAGCAATCTAACATAATAAACAAAGTTATGCGTAGGTAACGTAAGATATATTAATATTTTATTTTAGCCAAGAATTTTTCAAAAATCCAAAATATCTTAAAAACCATTACATTTTTGGTATAAGTATTCCCAATAAAATTTACGGCATTTTTATTTAAACAATCCAAAACTGAATTAATTTACAGGGTGTTCCATTAAAAGAAAACACAAGTTTAATATGAATCTGTTCTTAGGAGCACCCTGTATAATTCCACCATCGGCGCAGCAGCTGACGCTCACAACAATTCATGTACAACCCTCTTAAAATATTTTACGAGTTATGGACTGAGAGGAAATTGGTCACGAAAATCTGTCGCTGGCTCACGGACCATAAAAAAATTAACAAAAATATAAAATATAGGGCGACTTAAAAAAAAACATAACTTTATACAGTCACGCTTTTGTGAGCAGCTCTGTATGTCAGATTTAAGCAATTAAGCCTAGTACCCTTCTTCATTATGACAGAACAAATATTCCAATTTAAGGATTTTTTTAATTTTAATGAAAATTGCGATTTCTAGGTGGTTTTGAACATGGAGACCCCACTGTGCGTCGTCCTGATCCGAAACATTATTTTTTATTCTCTTCGAAATAATAAATCATCACCCTTAAAATCCTCATAATGCCTCCGGGCTAAGCTTCCCGTACGAGTGCGTCGGGACCGTTCAATTCCCGAAATCTTCATTTCTGGCCAAATAAATCTAAAGGCGTCCGTGAACGCGCACAAATGACAACTGGCCACAGGGATTCCCATAAGCGCGAGTCGAAAATACCGCAAAATGCGCGTATAAATCATTTATTTGCCACGTCCGTGCTGGATCCGATATAAAGCCGATAGAAAAAACGCCTAACTCGGATTTGGAGGATTGTTTGTCCCAAAGGACCTATTTATTATTAGGAAATATTCGACTAATCGATATTTTTTTTATGGTGCCCGCGGCTGTGGGCAGTGGTGTAAGATCATGTGTTATTTTGTTTTAAAAGGAGAACATTGGAGTATTCTAACATTTTTGGTGTTTGTACAAAATCATAATAGATACAAATTTAGGATTTTAAAGTAATCTGGGCACTCCGCAGCGTGTCAAGCCAAGTTCAGGCACAGTAACTGGCTACAGCGCTGAGTGTAATATTACACGAACCACTTGGTGGTATTTTTAAACTCTCCATCACTCAAAACTTATTTAATGTAAACACATGAAACTACGTGTGTTTATTTATTAATAATTAATAGTTTAAAAAACTAAAAAAACACGCTTTTATATGCAACCGAACTAAAAATTAAAAAATAATTTTTCATTAAAAAAAATATTTTCACTTCATAGTAAAAAGCGTGGGGTGCTTAATATATTAAATGTTATAATTATTATATTTGCCAATATCTATGATGGAAAAGTTATGAAAAAATAGTAAAATGCACCCCACGCTTTTTACTATGAAGTGAAAATATTTTTTTAATGAAAAATTATTTTTAATTTTTAGTTCGGTTGCATATAAAAGCGTGTTTTTTAGTTTTTAAACTATTAATTATTTTTCATTTTTTAGTTCGTTATATTGCACAAAATTCTTAATATAACAGTAAATTAGAACATACTATTTAATTAAGCAGCAAAAAGAAAATAACCAGCCCCTATGAAATGACAATGGTAGCAAATTTTAAAATTTGCAAAAGATTGCAACTCACTAAAAATGTCTTCTTCATTAAGTAGCAAAGTTTCAAATTTTGCCAACAGATGGCAATCCAGACAATGTTTGGACCGTTGCCAACATTTTGCAATCCACTAAAAAATTTCTTCTTCATTTAATAGCAAAGTTTGAAATTTTTCCAACAGATGGCATCCTAGGTGTTGTTTTTATAATATAATTGAATTTTTTTCCTGGCGATTAAAAAAAAGATAAAGGGATACTGTTTGCAGATTATTGCATTGTCATGGGTCCTTAATACGTGTGCAAAGTTTCAAAGAAATCGAATAGCTGGAAGTTGGTTAAAATTAGGCTCAAAGATTCCGTTACATAGGCAGCCAGATAGATAGTTACAACCCAAGTTAATAAAAGCGTGTTAAAAAACGGTTATAAAGATATGAAGATCCAGAAGTCGTCAATTTTCCACTGATTGACTTACTAACTTACTGACTGAGCTACATATAAATCAAAAACCTGAAACTAAAATCTGGAATTCAGCTCGATAGTTGTGAGTAAGCGAAGAAAAAATCTAAAAACAAAAATAGTTTAAAAAAGGGGGTCCCCAACATAAAAAAGTTATTTTAATTGTAGCGTTTAAACCAAAGAATACTAATCCATAGAAGCTCACAAGTGAGATTTCAGCGTACCCTGAAATTTTAGTACCTACACTGACCACCAGATGGCGAAAGTAGTCCAATCGACCAATAGAAACTCGACATTGGCATCGACCAATTTTCTGATTGGTCCAGTGTCAACTTTCGCTATCTGGTGGTCAGGATAGGTACTAAACTTCAGGATACGCTGAAATCTTACTTGTGAGCTTCTATGGATTGGTATTCTTTGGTTTAAACTATCACAAGTGAGCTATTTGATATGATAAGCTGTTTTGTAGTGGTTATCACATGTCTCTCCCGTGGCCTAGTGGACAGAGCTTTAATCTTCGAAGCCAGAGGTCGGCGGTTCGATTCCCAGCGGGGAGACATATTTAGGTAGTAGTTATTTAAATATAACGACTGTGGTGGCACTACCGCGTTGTCTAAAAGGTGCTGTGTAATGCAATTGCATGTTTCCGTGCTTGGACAACGTTGACGGAACAGGGGAACGATGGGTTAAACATCTAATAACCCGACACCCACGGTACTCTGGTATTTAGGCATAGACCTTCGTGGGATGTCAAAAAGATTTAAAAAAAAAAACATCCGCTTAACATGCGAGAGGTCTCCGGTTTGATCCCGGTCGGAAACATAACTTTTTATTTTTTTTTATTATTAATCATATATTGATAACCGAAGTAATAATATGTTTATTGTTTTGTTTCCGCCCGAATAAACAAACTGAATACACAAAGCATAAACGAAATGAAATGATTAGTGGTAGTTGTATTGTGTTATGATATAATGATATCCCATCAAAAACGTATATGTAAATAAATAATAGTTTAAAAAAACTAAAAAAAAAAACACGCTTTTTATATGCAACCGAACTAAAAATTAGAAAATATATATTTTTTTTTCATTACAAAGAGTTTGTATTACAGTAATAAAAGGTCAAACAATTAATCATAATTATGTACCTCAAAATAGAATTAAAATAAAATTTAAGATAATAACAGAATAATTTACTTCAGAGTAAAAAGCGTGGGGTGCATTTTACTATTTTTTCATAACTTTTCCCTCATAGATATTTAGAGATTTTAAATGAAATAATTATTATAACATTTAATATATTAAGCACCCCACGCTTTTTTTTCTGAAGTGAATTATTCTGTTATTATCTTAAATTTTATTATAATTCTATTTTGAGGTATATAATTATGATTCATTGTTCTGGGTAGTGGTGACTGACTAGTTAAAGAAAAAGATCTGAAACCCAGAGTAGTGGAGGTGCAGTCAATTGAAAGGCCAATTTTAAAAAAAAAAAACTCTTTTTGAAAATGCCGTGCTTTCGGAAAACTTTTCCCATCATCAGGACAATCTAAAATGAGCTCTGTCAGTAAAACTAGCAAAGTTTACCCTCTCTTACTTAAGTTCTTACCAATTAGTGAGTTGAAACATGAGAATTTGGTGGTGTAATTTTAAGCAAAGTTAGTCCGCAAATGAACAATAAAATGTAAATGAAGTCTTGTTTCTTCATTAGTGTAAGCCTGTTTCATGTCTTAACTCACTAATTGGTAAGAACTTAAGTAAGAGAGGGTAAACTTTGTTAGTTTTACTGACAGAGCTCATTTTCTTTTATTTTAGATTGTCCTGATGATGGGAAAAGTTTTTCCGACAGCTCGGTATTTTCAATAAAGAGTTTTGTTTTTAATTGATATATATATATATATATATATATATATATATATATATATATATATATAAAAAGTTGGGAAAAGATGAGAAAATCTAATCCACTGGTAAAAGATTGTGACGGTAAATTATTCCACAGAGTGTTCGAAAATTTGGGTAAAAATGCAACATTTGGCTCTTCCCTAACATACACCTAATTCTATAAAACTTTTTGCAATCCCCATATTAAATAACAATCTTGATGAAAGGAGCTACAACTGGACAAAAAGACAATTAAAACCGTTAAAAAAGCCAAAAAGTTATTTAAAATTGAATTTTAACAAAATTTTGTTTGTTTGTTTTTTTTTGTCCAGGCCTGTATTTCTAAAAATCTTTTTTAGTGGACATTTAAATAACCTTCAATCCAAACTCAATACACTTTAAATTTTTAAGTATCCCATGTATTAAACAAAAGGTTATTGCTCTGCATTGCGGTAACTACCACCATCATGCAGACACTAAAATGCAAAATTATTAAAGTAACTTTGTTTTATAGTGCACCACGCAGTGCCCCGAGGTAATAAAAACGATCATAACACTCCATTGATGCGCCAACATTACATAGGTAATATTAAATTACAATCCTCCATGTTTATACATGCCTTGATGAGCCTGTTTGTTTCCACATAATGAAAACAAAGGAAAAGTTTTCTCTTTTCAGAAATAAAGAAAGTAAACTTGTTGAAGTATTTAACACAAAATATACAGGGATAGTGGAAAAAAGTAAAACGGTAAATTATCTCAACAACCGTTAAGTATAAATGAACCAAATTTTGTGCCAAGGGGTAAATGAACATAAAGAATTTTATGTTTTACCCATCTATTATTGATCTGTAATACCTTAGAAACGAAATATGTTATGGTAGCAATAATACCTGCTATGACACCTAGGGCATTATAAGCGGGCATTATGATAATGCCCGCTTATAATGCCCTAATGCGCTAATATGGAAATTTTATTGCTTATCCAATTTTATTTCTCTCACAATAAAGATCAACTTTATAAAAAAATAATTTTTCTTTAAACAATACTAAAAATTAAACTTTATTTCCAAAATAAAAATTACAATTTTGAAATGTCCCGGAAAATGTAGCTGATCCAACTATAGAATGGTCGGTGTTTTTTGTGATGGTAGCAGCGGTGGTAGCACTAACGCTATTTTGTATAGAAGAACAGTCCATTAAAGAATTTTTAATAGTCGATACGGAATTAACCTCGGAATTAACTGAATTGGCAATCTTTTTGGCTACTTTGTTTTTGGATGAAAAACTTTCTTCTATATATCCTTCAGCTACTGAAGAGCTTTTCCATTTCCCATGTTGTTTTAGCGTTTCAAACAAAGCACCTGCCTCAACAAGTAAAGTTGACAATGTGCGACGCAAACAGTGGCCGGTGGCTTCTGCATTATCCAATTTTAAAAATTTTGCGATCAATGTTGGGACGCTTCCTGTGGTATTTTTTCCAATGGGTTGTACTGTACATCGACCCTTTCTATAGGTAAGAAAGAATCTTCTCTCCTTTATTTCAGCTGGTCTTAATGTTGTGTACTTTTTTATTAAATTTAAAGCGCCCAAATCTTCTTCAATGATAGTAAAACTTTTTGAAGTTGAAGTTTTAGTTTCTGGTACCTTTATAACCAAGACTGTTCCTCTATCTTCAATGTCATCAATAGTCATTTTGACCAACTCATCTCGTCTTAAACCTCCAAAAACACCCATTACCGATATGACTTTGTGTACCAAGTAGATATCATCAGGAGCCTTCTTAATAAATTTTAATATTTGTTCTCCTTCCAAAATTTTAGACTTCTTCGGGACGTATCCTTTCGACTTAACTTTTAAAAAAGATATGAGGTGATAGACAACCCCATGGCAATACCTTTGTTTAAATACTACCTTAAAAATATAAAACAGTTTCTATCCGGTAAACAAATGGGTGGATCTTTGGACTATTGAAATTTGGTATTTATTAAGCCCCATCCAAAGATGCAACACTTGATATTGCAGCTTTTTTACATAAACAGAACATCCTTTAAGTCAACGTTTGAAAAAGAAAAAAGACCTTCCATAATTCTACTAACCTAATCTCTAAAAACCTTTTCGTAACGTTAATGCCTCTTAATTACTAGCACCGGGCTCACTTTCATAAATACCCGTCTGAAAACTGGATTTGCATACTGTAAAAGGTCACGTTTTAAAACTTTCCGAAAAAGAAAAAGAAAAATATCAAACATATTTTTCTTTCCAGACCCGCGCGCGGCGCTAATATAATTCGAGGCCCGCTTTCTTCACTTCTCCGAATTTTCGTTAATTAACAGATTTAATGTAATTGTTCTTTTTTTGGGTAGTTCTTAAAAATTTGAGTAATTGGTTTGGTCCTGATTAAGATGCAACGGCGTGCAGACAAGTATCAAAAAAATATATACCGGGTGTTGCTCCGTCGAGCGGGACATAGGGAATTCCATGTAAATTTTGAAGTAGTCAAATATTGGCTCCCCTAATTATTTTAGAAAAAATTCTAATAGGACTTATTGAAGAGCACAGTAAGTTCCACCCAAAATGAAAATTTCAAAATTTTTCAACCAACCAGTAAAGAGTAAACTGCTTAATACTTCTGCAACGTAGTATCTCATTATGCACCCTGTACCCTAGAATCAATAATAAAAACACCATATCGATTTATTAGTGACAATTTAGATCATTAATTTATAATGTTATTGCCAAAACTGAACAATTTTTGACAATTTTATACGGGAATTTCAAAAATAATCCTCGCATTTCATTTTAGTTTACAGCTAATTCCAACACATGCACTCACAGTTACGCAAGACAATAAAACAAATTTTTCTACATTTAGAAGTCAATTTATGACGAAAATATCAGGATTTAATGAAATGCTCAAATATTCCTTCATTAACTGCCAGACAATAACCCAAACGATTATAAAACTCATTTCTTACGTTGGCTAGTTGGTACATCGATATTCTGGCACATTCAGCGGAAATAGCATTTCTTAGCTGGACTAAATTTTCATATTTTTTATTGGTAGCTTAGTTTTTAAATGTCCCCATAGAAAAAATCGTTTGGCGAAAGATCACGTCGATTTTCTTCACATTTGCAATTATTGATTACTGTGCCTGTAGTTTCAAATTTTTTATCGTCCGTTCTATTGTCGATTTACTTGGTATTGGCCTATTGGGAAAATAGGCTGCAAACATGTCCGCTACTCTTCGATAACTATTTCCCTGGTAAAACCATTTTATAATAGTGATTTTTTCTTAATTTAAGTAGTTCATTATTTAAGAATGATGTGACATTGATCTGACAACTTGAGAGTAAGAGGTTAAATAATTTTTCTAGTATTTTATTATAAACTTCTAATAATACAAAGCAGGTAAGAAGCATTTATCTCTTAGCTCGTGGACTGAGAAGAGCTAAAATTTGTACACCGAGTACAACTTTTCGTGCTCTTTAAAAAATCCTATTTATATTTTCTTCTAAAATAATTAGAGGAGCCAATATTGGACCACTTCAAAATTTATATGGGATTCCCTATGTCCCGCTCGACGGAGCAACACCCGGTATATAAAAATTGTAGGATTTTTGACAGTACATGTCCCAAAAATATTTTGATGTATACCGAGTGTCTCAAAAAAGTTATGACTTAAATAATAGTTTATTTAAATTGTAACCCCTATTTCTGTTTACAGAATCGGAATCAGCATACAATTTTGCATATATTATTTGCTCTATTTTATTTTGGAACTTGTGGCAATGAAACTGTTGTAAAATAATTAATAGTTTAAAAAAACTAAAAAACACGCTTTTATATGCAACCGAACTAAAAATTAGAAAATAATTTTTCATTAAAAAAATATTGTCATTTCATAGTAAAAAGCGTGGGGTGCATTTTACTATTTTTTCATAACTTTTCCATCATAGATATTTGCAAATATAATAATTATAACATTTAATATATTTATCACCCCACGCTTTTTACTATGAAATGACAATATTTTTTTAATGAAAAATTATTTTCTAATTTTTAGTTCGGTTGCATATAAAAGCGTGTTTTTTTAGTTTTTTTAAACTATTAATTATTTTTCATTTTTTAGTTTCTGCTACTCTTGACAAAATGGCGAAAAAATTCCAACAGATTGCAACTCACTAAAAAATTTCTTCTTCATTAAGTAGCAAAGTTTGAAATTTTGCCAACAGATGGCAATCCAGGCAATGTTTGGACCATTGCCAACATATTGCAACCCACTAAAAAATTTCTTCTTCATTTAATAGCAAAGTTTGAAATGTTGCCAACAGATGGCAACCTAGGTGTTGTTTTTATAATATAATGGAATTTTTTTCCTGGCGATCCAAAAAAGATAACGGGATACTGTTTGCAGATTATTGCATTGTCATGTTTCCTTAATACGTGTGCAAAGTTTCAAAGAAATCGAATAGCTGGAAGTTGGTTAAAATTAGGCTCAAAGATTCCGTTACATAGGCAGCCAGATAGATAGATTGATAGATAGATAGTTACAACCCAAGTTAATAAAAGCGTGTTAAAAACAGGATACCCGAATATTGGGTAAAATCGGAATCAAATTAGTAATCGTTAATACTTAGCTGGATGTTTTAAACACTAAGGACAACAAAAAAAAAATAAAAAAATTCACCAGATATCATACAGGGTATTTCTTATAGTATGGCTAAGATGTTAACATTAAAAATAATAAATCATATTTTTTTTTATTGGAACACCCTGTATATTGAACCTTTGTCCTAATTTTTTGTTGCTGCATTTTTTGTAACGGTTGATATAGCAAATTTTTGAGGTCAATCGAAGCTTTATTTCTGTGCATTAAAAAGTACTCATTAGGAGCTTTAAAATGATGTGGTACAAGACCTCTCCATTTATTTGTTTTTCACTATATGCGGCCCAGCTGTTACCTTGACATTTAGAGCGGTCATCGATTTGTCAAAAATGCATTGCAATTTTTATGATAAGTATCAAGACTACTTACTACACTACCTAAGAGATCTCTGACAATACATAAGAAAAGATAATAAACGCCACTCGCCCACACCACTTTTTTTTATATTTGGACAATCCACGAAGGCTGAAAGCCTAAATACTAACGTACCGTGGGTGTCTTAAGCGAGGTAAGAGCGAGTTTGTTGACACGGGATTTAAATACTTGAAGATTTGGGGGAAGGAAAGACCTCCGCTGGTAGTAGGTTTCACAGTCTAAAAACTCTAGGGATAAAAGAACAAACGAAATGGGAAGTTCGAGGCCTGCCCAGTTGGACTGTTTGGAAGCTGCAAGAGGAGGGACTATACTGAATAATTCGTCGAAGAAGGAGCCGTAAAAGTATCTATAAAAGAGCGATAGATCTCCCACAGCTCGATGATGGGCAAGAAAAGAGAGAGAAAACTATTTGCACCAACAAGATATTTTTATTTTAATTTTTTCTTTACCAATGTACAAAGTGTCTCTTTTTGGTTGCAATTGCTGTGCATCTCTATAATTATGTTAATAATTAACAATAAGAATAAAACTTTGCGTTTTTGTAAACTAAAGCTGCTGGTTGTCATAGTCCTCTTAG
Organism: Listronotus bonariensis; assembly: GCA_014170235.1. NCBI lineage: Eukaryota > Metazoa > Arthropoda > Insecta > Coleoptera > Curculionidae > Listronotus > Listronotus bonariensis. Next base: position 22,783 of record JACEGR010009866.1, read on the forward strand.
TTTCTGTGCTACATGCGATTTTTAAAATAATATATTTTAGATACCCCTTGTATTTTAGCTGAATGGCAACCTGTTAATAAGATAAAAGCTATTTTATGTTTTATTTGTTTTCTGGGAGATTAAATTTAAACAAAATATTATTTAACTTTTCTCCAGAATAAAATTTAAAAGTTTATTTAACATTTTAAGAAAATTAAAACTTATCTTATCTTTTACCAGTTGATTTTTTCAAAAGTAACGTCAACT
>JACEGR010009867.1:0-23023 GCA_014170235.1 Listronotus bonariensis
AAGGAGACCTTGAAGAAGGAGTATAATCGACATGCTTTCAAAACGGGCTTGATTTTTTGTCTAAATTATAGTTCTAAATATGTCACTAGAGGGTACTGTGGTCAATCGGGATCTATCTGGGGTTGCTGCTTATGTTGCATATGTACAAAAAATAGTACAAAAGTAAAATAGACAATTTCAATAATTTTTAAATACGACGCTATAGAGAACACTACCCAATTTTAATGAGTTTGTATTAAACAAAAATATGATATTTTGACAGAATTACGTAATGGGTGCCCAAATTCCCAAGATCACCATTATTTTAATTTTTTTATATGCATTTTTCGGTTGAATAAAAAAGTATTATTATTTTAATTTAGCTTCAGCTCTCATTTCCCTGAAGGAGAAACAATTCCTTAATTATTTTAGATCAGTTCAGATTAGTCATTAATAATCAAAAAAAAAAAAAAAAAAAACAAATAGAATTTTTTACTTTATCTTTAATTTTTTCAATTGTCGTTTACTTTTTTGGAAGTTAAACTTTTGTTTAGTTTTTGTATTTTTAAGTGTTGATTTAAAAATGTTGCTTGTCTCTTAAGATACAAGTAGAGTTTAAAACTAAAGGTTAGACTTGTTGCTTTAAAATATACAAAATAGAGTTTTGCAATGTTGCGAATACTTATTTGTTAAACATAAAAAAACACAAATGATTTTCTTATTTCGTAAGAACTTCCGAAAACACACTGTATAATATAAATAAAGTAATTATTACTTTATAGCCAAGTGGCAAGACTGCCTCTAATATGCATAACCTCGAAGGCACGTGTAATGCATCTGTCAAGGATATACCTAGTACAATTCTAAACTATAAAGTTACCCTACTTTAACGTCAAATTTTAAATTATCTACTAGAGAGTAAAAATTCCAATTTAATATAAACGTAAGTTTTACGGTAATTTGGACTAATAAACGGCGTAAAAAATAACTTTGAGGTCAGTCAAGTAAGTTTCAATTAAAAAAATCAAGTTCTACTTAAAAATATTTAAATAATTTACCAGTTAAATACTTACCGGTTGAATTTTAAAAATAGATATCTACTTTTTAGAAATATTTCCCATTTAGCAGTTTGAAGCAAGGCAGTATTTTACTTTATTTTACATTTAATACAATAAAAGATCCATTTTAATGCACATAATTATCAAAATATTGTCTTTTGACAATTTTTCGAACGTCGTTGTTAACCTAGCATAGCACGTCAAATTTAGAAAAGCTAAAATTTAATAAAGATGCCTATGTAAGCTGTGTTGCAAAATGACATTTCGTAAATTACTACTCAAAATGTAAAATGGATTATTTACTATGTTTTATACAAATAAATACATTTTAAACTTAGAAATTCTTAAAATTTTTAATAATTACACATATAAGGTTTTAAATATACACCATTTAAGTAATGTTATGTGTTGTGGTGTATTATTTAGTGAATAAATATGTCAAATTTACAAATACAAATAATACCCACGTAAAAGAAAAAGAAAATAACAAAAAAAACCCGTGATAACCAGGTAACATTTTAATAGTTTAAATAGATTTAGGCTCTTTTAATTACGCTTTAAAAGTCATAAATCCAAAAGTCGTCATATTATCTGTGAAAAGAAATGGGATGAATTCCACTACATATTGATATATCTGGCAACACTGTTTCATCTTGGTTTCATTTGATCCCGATTGATATAAGCGCCCTCTGTTGTTTTCTAATAGAAATTCTGTAATTTCCCGTTTTATCAAAATAAATAGTCTCGTTGTCGTTTACACACCTTCCTCTAGGTCATCATAGTATTGACTTTATATTTTGGGGTTATAAAGAACTTGTCAGGAGCTTTAAAATGATGTGCCACTGGCGCCTAGCTGTCAGTTTGACATTTATATCTGTCATTTTCTATCTAAAATTTGGTTTTATGTTGTGTGTATGTGTGTGTTATGTAAGAGTGCAGTTTTATTTTTGACGTCATTTTTTTATTTATTCAACATAATTAAAATTGTAAGGACAGTAAGTAGGTAAAACCCATATTTTAACACGACAAACCTCTCAAACTACTAACTAAATGCCTTTTCAAATAGCATACACGGTTTGTAACACGTGCCCCAACTCTAAAATATTTAACGAAGTTCGATATCGGTTTTGGCTTTCGGTTTCGGGCATATAAAATTAAATAATGTTACTAAAATTGTAACCAATTTTTTACAGTTTAAAGCTGGACTGCGATTTAGAAGTAAAAAAGTTACGGTGTCATCAGCTCTGTCTTACTTTCAAATTATTTCCCTTTTTGTTGCTCGCACATTATTTAAACGACACTACTAAAAAGAAATAGTTAATTGCCATCTTTATTTGTATGCTGCCTGTGGCTTCTTTATTGCTAAATAGATCATTACACGTCTTTTTTATTAATTCTTTCAATCATTTTTATGGTAGTAAGTTAAAGAGTTAAATTAATTAGGTTTTTAATTTTTCCAGTAAATCCACGGACAAACTTTAGGTTATGATTCTTTAATAAAAAAAAATAAACAAAACAATGTAAATACATACACTGTGTGCAAAAGTCCCGGAACCCCTTAATAATTCGCAAATGCGCTCATTTATCGAAAAGTCTTCCAAATCAAAGTTTATAGATATATTTTAAGATCTATTTTATAAAAATATGTTTACATGTACAGGGGGCATCACAACGAAGATATAGACACAAGTTACCTTTTTTAAATGGAATGGTGTATATTATATTGGATTTTGAATTCTCCACAAAATTTTAACATGACTTTGTGTAACATATGCTATACCTAAACTCACTAGTTTATAAGATACAAGGGTTTAAAAAAGTATTTTATCGATATTTTTATTTTCACCTGTTACAATATTTACCTAGTTACATTTACATAGTAACATTTTTGGGTATGTATGACATGTATAAGTGACGTTTGGTAATTATTGAGCAGTTGTTAGTTAAACTATTTAAAATAACTAGTCATGGCACTTTCTGAGAAGAGAGAATAACGCTTCTTATGATTCGAGGGTTTGGGAGGTCTCTTCCAACATTTAATTAAATAGGTTAAGTGTTTACAAGCCATTTTTGTGTCAATTCTGTTTTTATTAATAAGCGTTTTATATTTTAAAAGTTATTAAATATTTACATTATATTTTTTTAAACCCTTGTATCTTTTAAACTAGTGAGTTAAGGTATAGCATATGTTACACAAAGTCATGTTAAAATTTTGTGGAGAATTCAAAAATATAATAAAATATACACCATTCCATTTAAAAAAGGTAACTTGTGTCTATATCTTCGTTGTGATGCCCCTTGTACATGTAAACATATTTTTATAAAATAGATCTAAAATATATCTATCTATAAACTTTATTTGGAAGACTTTTCGATAAATGAGCGCATTTGCGAATTATTAAGGGGTTCAGGACTTTTTGCACACAGTGTATATTTGGTAAACGTCGTACTTTTTAAACTAAAGGGTGTTTAAAGTTTAAGAAAATATATCTACAGTGAATTACCTTCATTTTCCCTCTCCTTTTATTATTAATTAACTGATATATTAATTATTTAAAATAATATAATTATTAATTTAAAAAATTATAGCTTTGGGATATAAAATAAATGCACAAATACTATATCTTAAAGTTAAATTGACAGATAAAAATTTTAAGATAACAACTGGGCGCCATCTTGGGAAAATAATAATTAAGAGAAGGGTCTAATAGCATATAATTTTAAAACTCCTGACAAGTTATTTATAACCCTAGAATACAAAATCAATACCGTTATCTACTACAAAAATAGCGGTACTCTAAAAATTACCCGAATTTAGATGGCCATATTTTCGAAACTTATAAAGTTAGATATACTAAATGTAGTATTTTCTTTAAGCTATGTAAAAGAACTTTAAATTGAGTGATATAATATACAGGGTGTTTCAATAAAAAATATTACCTTGTTGTCCAACTCTGAATATTATCCCCAGTATCACCATTAAAAGATCTTTAAAAGGGCTTTAGGAAAATACCACATTCAGTACATCTAGCTTTATTAATTTTAAAAACAGGGCCAACTTCAGGTATATAGGTAGTTTTTAAAGTACCGCCATCTTGTAGTAGGTAAATGTGTGTCTTTATATTCTAAGGATTTAAAGTAGTCATCAAAAAGCTTGAAAATGATGTGCCACAAGACCCTCCTTTCCATTTAATTTTTTTCCAAAGATGTCGCTGAAGCCGCCATATTCAAAATTTTCATCTTTTAATTTTATTCTAAAATATAGTATTTTGCAATTATTTTATGTCCCAAAAATTTCCTTTTAAATTGATCCGTTCAAAATATAATGTGAACATCCTGTATAAGATAAACATGTGTAATATTTTATTATGTATTTAATTATATTGGCTTAAAAGAAAACAAATCTTAAATTAAAACAATTAACACAATATAAAAATAATTTTAAGGCCAAAGTTTTAAATCTTCAAGGTAAATATAGAGAAACAATTTTTAGGTAAAGTATTATCAATAAAACAAGTCCACACGATCAAGAGTGTTGAGACATCAAAACAAACGATTTCAAGTTTGTACAGGTACATATATAGGGTGTTTCAGAACTATGGATTTAAACTTATAGAGGGTTTTCAGTGCAACAGTAGAAAACATTTAAGTATAGAAATCCATGTTCGGAAAAGTGTCACTGTGGCTCTACAGCTCTAAGATGCGTTAAAATTTAGAAAGATAATTCATCTAGCCTAAAATCGAATTTAATACATTTAATTTTTGCCTTTAGTACATAATATCATTACAACAATTGTCCAAAAATGTCAATTTTTATTATTTAATTTTTATTTGAATTAATTTTTTCTTTCTTAATTTAATTATTTTATTTATTATTTCTTTTTATTTATTATTTCTGTTGTGGTGATTTCATGTGAAAAAGAAGTCAACAATTAAATGCATTAAATTCTATTTAGGCAATTCATCGTCTAAATTTAACGCATCTTTGGGTTCGTAGTGCCCTAGTGACACACATTTCCGGATATGGATCCCTATACTCAAATGTTTTCTACTATTACCCTGAATTACCCCTAGAAGTTTGATCCCATAGTTCTTAAACACACGGTATATTTAAATTGACCCTTAAAAGGGAATTAAAAAGCAAAAGAGGATGATTAGAAGATTAAAGTCAATTAAGTGAAAATTTTTACTATGAAAATCTTCTGATTAAGCCGGTTATATAAGTTTATTAAGCAATTAGCAATGCTAAATTAGTTTTTATGGTCCTCTGGCTTCATTTTCAAAAGAAATTATTCCATATGGTGACAGTCTCTAGTGACTTAATATGCGCCGATATCAAAAGTTTACGCCACAATAACTTTCACGCCTATTTACATTACCTTGACAAATTTGAAAGTCTTTTCTCAAAATATTTAAAAATGTGTTAAATTATATATAATATTATTATCCATTTTATATTGATTGACCCACTATGTACATGCCGAGAAATGGTTTTTATTGATTTGTGCAAAAATCATACATAAAGAAGTAAAGGTATTAAATCAGTTGAACACTAAACGAAAGTTAAAAATAATATTTATTTTTCAGGATTTTATTCTTATAAAAAAATATTTATTTTAAATGCCCTACGGATACTGGTGATTTGTTTTTCTTAAAGTAGAAAAATATTTTCAAAATTGATTGATTTTATTGATATAAAAATGTTTAGGGTTGGCAGCAACAGTTTATATTTGTAAGTTTTCAGGTATTAATTTATTCGTGATACCAGCACTATTGTCAAATATTAATACACAAATTAGAAAATACAGTGCGGTCAACTGGTAAAGGAATAATTTAAAAAATAATAAAATTTTACTTAATTGCACAGGCCCACTAGAGTGTTCTGTTATTTCCCAAATCGTTATTGTTTAGCAATCACCCCTAAACGTTTAGTTTATAGCCTGAGAAAAAAATTCAATGTAAAAATGTTCTTAATTCCTGATTTAAACAGTGCCGAAATCATGTTTCTTTCCCCATTTAAATAACATGGATTTTGGGACTTTCTTCTTTTTTTTTCGCAGACAAAAATATATGAAAACATCTACTTACTTGCCCATTCTGATGAGAAATTTAATGGCCTACAAAAATAGTTTTCTTACGAATTTTGGATTAAGTCACTTCTTTAAGAGTTATTTACCGTTAAACGTTGAGTTTAGATTGGAGTTGTGGTCATCCTCGGGAACTTAATAGTAAATCGTCATTTTTTAAAATAATACTTTGTATATTACATTACCATTAAATAGATATTTTAAAGAGCTTTAAGAAAATACTACAGTTACAATAATTATCTTTTATAATTTTAACAATATGGCAATTTAAATCTGAAAATTATGTTAAATTTTCATTATATTTTCAGTTCTAAGCTATAAACACTATGTTTAGTGTCAAAGATAAAATAGACACTATATCTAATATTTTTTAGATATGGAAGGCCATATTTCCAAATCTATAAGAGATAAAGATATCAAATGTGGTATTTTTGAAGCTCCTTAAAATACATATTTAATGGTGATAAAATATACCCAGTGTTTAATTTTAAAAAGCCGGTTTACTAATAAATTCCGGAGGATGGCCACAACTCATTTTTTTTTCGCTCTTATGGGGTCTTTCCACCTAGGCCCGACTATCGCCCCACTACGGCCTTAGAGGCTTATTGTGTTTAACCCCTACTCCTTCCTATTTACACACCATTTACTCCATAACTTGGACGGTTGCTGCTCGGTCCGTTCGTTCACCCCTAGCAGAATACCGCTTGCCCGGTCACTCATCCAATTTATGGCCAGGCTCCTCAATGCTGAACTCCGGTGATCGACGAGGCCGACCTAACCGGAGCAGCAACAAGCGCCGCACAACTCAATCTTAACCTAACGTTTGACGGTAAATTCCTCTTAAAGGAGTGACTTAATCGAAAATTCGTAAGGCAACTTTTTGTAGAGCGTTAAATTTTCCATCAGAATATGCAATTAGAAGATTTGTTGATCTATTTTTGTATATTAAAAAAAAAAAAAAAGAAAAAAGTTCGAAAATTCCATGTTATTTAAATGAAAAAGCAACATGATTTGGGCACGGTTTAAATTATTAATTAAAAGCATTTTTACATTGTTTTCTTTTTGGATATAAACTAAAAATTCAAAGGGTGATCGCGAAAAAAATCGATTGGGAAAATAGTGGATACTCAAGGTCTACCTTTTGCAACCAAAATAAACTTCCGTGAAGTGGGAAAGATATTACATATAGTGCAAAAGTGGGATATATGGCAAAAATGTCGATATTATTGTTTAGTTTTACTTGTCCGGAAGTCCCCAAATATCAAATTGTAAAAGTGCTGCCAAAGAGCTTTAGAAATAATTTAAGAACTTCTTTGTGTGTTTAACAGTAGCTAGTAAAGATAAGTCAAAGAAAGCCTAAGTTAAAATCTTTCTTGATACTATGACGCATTACTCTTGCTTTCTCTTTACTAAAACGGTATGTAAATATAAAATAAAAGGAAACAAAGTTAGTGTTACTACCGAATTTATATAGTTTATCATATTAAAAAAGTCGTAAACCCAAAATATTTAAGAAAAATCGTTAAAAATGAAAATCACATGTTCTAAAAGCTATAAAATATAATATTACTAAGGTAACTTAAAGAATGCCTGGCCGTTTAGAAGTTTTATTATTGTTTGAATTTAACTTTTTAAGACTTGGAATCAAAAGTTTACTTTTAAAAGTTGGCAAGATGGAACTTAAACTTTTATTTAGGTGCAGGCAAATTTAACTTATGCTTATACTCAAGTCAAGATAAAAATTGTTACCTATCTTTTACGTCTCCCGTAAACCGCAGATAACAGTTATTCAGTTAAAAAGTTTTCTTGAAAAATAACATTTGCCAAACATGTTTTGACGAAGAATTTTTCAAGCCGTATACAAAGTTGATTTAATTTAATTTTTATCTGTTATATCTTCAACTTTTCTCTATTACATCGATGCTGATATTAATTTAATAAAATTAAATAGTGCCTGTGGGTTTATTGTAATTTATAAATATATTTGATTAGTAAAATAAAAAATGTTGGATAAAAAATATTCGTGCCCAGGGGCAGGGCCGTGCCTAGCGGGTGGTGCGAGTAGTGCAAGGCACCAGGGCGCAACGATTTGAGGGCAGAGAATTGTAAAATAAAAGGCGAAAAGTTGTGGAATAAAGGGCGGTATTTAGGGAAATAAATATTTTAAAATGTAAAAAGTGAAAGTGACTATATCTGTGTTTTTGCCTCCTTAAGAAATTATGGACAACGGAAGAAAAAAGAGAAAAGTAATGCCAAATAATAATTTTGGTTTGCTCTTTAAAAATGTTGTCTCTAAATAAAATTTTGTTCTAGGGGGCGGCCAAGAATTTTTTGCACCAGGGCGCCAGTCATCCTAGAAACAGCCTTGTCCGGAGGCCAATTAAACAGGAATGCTATTTTGGCTAACACGAGTGATGTTATACCTACCTTGATTACTTTTTAAGAAAATTGCGTTTGAAAATGTCATGTCATGTCATATTCAATAAACCTTATATCTTGTTACCAAAAAATTTCCAGTTTTACCGGAAGTGCCACAGAAATTGACTTAGGGTGATAAAGAAATACAAGAATTCAAATTAAAACCACTATTTTCAGTCTTAAATTTAAACTTTACACTTACTTCTTAATCTTTTTGTTAATTATACCGTTTCTCAAAATCCAATAGTTTTTAAGATATTTATAGTTAAATGCTAGGCTGTCTTAAAAAGCGAAGATAATATATTTTTAAATTTTTTACCATCAATAACTTAAAAACTATTGGGTTTAGAGATAGGGTATAATAAACAAAAAGATTGAGAAATGGGTATTAAGTTTAAATATCTAGCTAATGATAGTGATTATATGAATTTAGAAATTGAATGTTTTTATTGCCGAAAGTCAATTTCTGTAGCACTTAATTGTAATTAATTGTATTTTTATGGTGATAGGATATAAGTTTCAATAAATATGTGTAAAAAATCGCATTAGCCCTTTTTTTGGTAATCATTTGTTTTTTAACAAATCTATAAACATGGCGGTTAACATGACGTTTTCGAACGCCATTTTCTCAAAAACTAATTATTTAGATAGGTATAACCTGCGTTACATGTATTTTGGAATTGCCTGTAGAATTGATTTTTAGAAAAATATTTACAGCGCTTTAAGTTAAGAGCACTTCCGGAGAAACCGGGTATGCCACATAAAATCTAAAATATTAGAAATTTCAAAATTGTATAACACTTCTCAAGAAAATAACAGGCTTGATAGTAATCTCGTGGGCACACGTTATATTATTAATAAACAGGGTGTTTCAGAACTATGAAATCAAACTTCAAAGTGTGATTCCTTCTGTTATTTTATTTAAAAAAGTTTTTATAAACATATGTCCGAAGTTGCTTCCTTACTGAGATACAGGGCGTTAAAATTAAAGAAAAAAATAAGTTTATTTTAAATATTTTTAATATGTTTTTGTATTTTACATTTTTAAAGTAATAAGGTGCTAATTTAGCCCTAACCATATTGTATTATTGGGTCCAGTGGCGTCTCAGTGCGCACCGCAACTTATATTATTGAGCAAAAAAGTACGCCACTGACGACTTTTTTTCAATCTCTTTCACGTCACTTTTTTTGACGTTTTTATATTTTTTAACATAATTAAGCATTTTTTTCTCTGATTCTGGCCTTACTAACTAAGTGTTTTAGCTACGAAATAATAAATTCTTATTTGAAAAGTTAATGGTATAAAGATTTAAAAAAAGGAAAGTTAAAATTAATCCACACAAAAAGACGAGGACACTCCCTGGGGTCTGTGACCACTGAGGACCACTAAAGAAGGAAGTCATATAAGGGAAATTAAGAAAAAAATAAATATAAAATTAGATTTTAGTTTACTTATGTTCAAGTTATGAGTTACATAATTTAAAAATTTGAAGAGATAGAAAAAAAATGAAAGATTTAGATTATTGTTTTTCAGAAGGAGTAGATATCATTCATTACATTGTCGTTTGAAATTAAGACCTTTGGAAGCCAAATGGGAAGCTTAAAATTTTTGGATATTATTATGTTAAGAAGAACTTTGGTTTCCCGGTTATGTATTTGGCAATTAAGAAAGATATGGTTTAACTCTCCATATTCCCCACATATACAAAGAGGATCTGGCTTTAAGTCACTTTAATCTTATAAAAATGGCTAGGAAAACGCCCATGGTTTGTTTTTATGCGACTTATTGTTGATACAACCCTCCTTGGTATGGACATATTATAGTACCAGTGTTTGTGAGGTATATTCTCATGAACTTTATAATAAAAAGTATTGGTCTTATCTTCATAACTCTGCCAACACTGTTTCCATTTTCTAAGGCTGATTTTCTTAAGATAAGGTAGGTAATCTTGAACAACGAGGGATGTTTCCTGATTATTGGTAGTTAGATGCGCATTTTTAGCTATTGTATCAGATACTTTATTACCAATAATACCAGAATAAGATTTAACACAAAGAAAATGCATTGTTATTTTTATTTGTGGCTTGTCGAATCATATTTAATGTTTGGATAATAAATTTATGTGGATACGAGTGCTTGGTTATATAAAAGTTTGCTTGTGAGTCTGAACAGATAACCACATTTATTTTATTTTGCGTTAAAGCTCATTGTGAAGCGTAAAAAATTGCTGCAGCTTCTGCGGAAAAGATACTTAAATCGAAATTAAGGGCAAAGGCCCACCTATAGTTCATAGGGGTAATTAATAATAAGTCTTTATTCTCTTGTAATTCAAGTCTCTTTAAGCAAAGACAATTTGATTAAACTATAATTCTCTTTGCTTTAAGTCAGTTTAAAAGGGGCCCTAAATAGGTAGCATCGGGGCCGTATTATCCATTAGGCTGACTAGGCTACGGCCTAGGGCGCTATAAAAAAATAGGCGTCAGACAGGGGATTAATAGGCGCTAGATAGGGGAGTTTTGAACTAAGTTTAGGTTGAGTGGGGATTTTTAATGACTAATTTCTCAGTGAAAGGGGTGCTTGTGGAATGAAATAGGCAAAATAGGCGCAAAAAGAAGGAAATACCTTTTTTTGTCATTAAATTTCGTTGTGAAGAAAGGCGCCTGGCATTCAAAATAGGCGCCACGGAGGGGAACCTTTTTCTTTGCTCCTTCAAAATTTTTTAGTGAAAAATAGGCGCTCCGATCATAGAAAATAGGAAAAAAGACAATTTTTAATAAAATACACGACTGCTAAATTATTTTTAGGCAAATAATTGTTTAATTTTAATTTTTATTTTTATATCATGTTGACTATGGTACTTTTTAGAAGAAATGAAAGTGGTTTTAATGTTTTTTTCTCGAAAATAAAGGTAGATACAAAGAAAAGTGATTAAAAAGTTGTATTAATAATTGCTAAATTCTAAAAAAAAATACGTGTTTCTCATAATTTAAAACTTCTGACATGCCTATTATTTTGGCCTTAAAATTGTAAATAATACAATTCTGCTATGATTTTATTTTCTAAATTACATACATTTTTTCTTATTTTTATGTAAACAATCTTTTGTTCATCCCAAAAGTCAAACACACATATACTTAATTATCTGATTGCGTCAGTCTATTTCAGAAAACAAACACATTTGCTTCTTTTTATCACCTTTACGACTTTCTTAGCTCATATTTTTTGATTTGGTAAGTTCTTATATCACCAAAGTTGAAAAGGGCATATTTTCCTTATTTTCCGACAAACATACTTAACGCTGATTGGAAAACTTGCTCAATGTGTCCTTAAAGAATATATAAATATATGGATTTGTTAGTTTTTTTAAAATTATATTTACAAAAATTATTATAAAGCTTATTTTGGTAAGAGAGTAATAAAGCTACTTTTGCCGTGTACAAAATTTTCTGTCAGAACATTAAGATAATGTTTTGGCAAAGATGTTCCCAACCCTGCGTGTGATTTGCTTTTATATTTTGGCTTAATTTTTTTAAATAACATTATAATTTAAACAATAATCGGATTAATTTAAAATATGACAAAATTTGCTATTTGTTTAAAGAAAATATATTTCTTGTACTTTAATTATCTTTATTTATTTTAAATACTAAGTTTTTACCAGTAATTATTTTCCGCTGTCTTAGCGTATATACAGAGTGTTCGCTAATTAATGGTACACATAATAACCAAACATACCTATATCCAAAGAAAGATACAGGGTGCCAAGTAAAAAAAAATATATTTTTTGTTTATTTCGAAAATTTTTGATACGTATCTGCATTTAAGTGGTTAAGTTCGACCAAAAAATCCCTTTAAAAAAGGGTATTTGCCATAACTATTTACCATTTTCTCAGGATAAATGAATGATAGTGTATTCTTCCATATAATTTTTGGTTGCACCAAACCACTTAAATGCAAATATCTTGAAAACAGTTGCGTGGAACCATTCTTACAAAATATACCTTGTTTGAGTAGAAAGCATAATGGAGTTTACTGGTTAACTTAGATGTGACACCCACAGTAGCACAAAAAGTTGGGACTTAGTTTTATGCAATTATCCAAGTCGTGAAAATGTGTGTGTCTTAAAGCAAGCAAAATATTAAAATTTAAAGTACGACACCGGTCAAATTTACCGGTAGTCTGTGTTTACGTACCTACCAATTTTAAAATTACATATTTAAATTTATAAATTGGATATAAGTTGTAATCTAAGACCCTTAAAAGGGGAACATATTAGAGATACTATCTTAAATATATTTTGCTAGAATGGGCGTAAAAAGTGGATTCTAATCGCAGTAATATTAAATAAGATATCAACTATGTACCATCGGATCATTACACTGACTCAGAGATCAAGGTTAACGAATAAGACAAAAAAAATAAAAATGAAACTAAAAGGTAAAAAATATTATGTGATAGTTACTTCTTAAATGGTAAAAGTCGCTTTAAATGGCCAAAAAATGTCTTTATTTCCTATGAATATACTTACGTTACAACCTACCAGCAAAAACTTTTAGAAACCATATTTTTATGTAACATTTTCATATATTCTGTTTTAAATGTTTTTTTTTTTTGTATATAAAAATGTAGTGCCACAGTTTTTCTTTAATATCTATAAATGTTTTGGGTTGCATATCACAAAAATATGAAAATAAAAGTAATTTTATCAATGTCTACTATTGTTTTATCGACAACTCAGACGGCACAAACTCATTGTATGCATATTTATTGGATCACCAACCGCCAACCGCAGACCGGTTGTGAACTGTTTTGGTTCTCATCAGTACGGTGAAGGCGATAAGAAAAAAACTCCAAAAAAAGTTTTACGAAATAGAAATGGCGTATAAGCGTAGTAGCTTATTGTCCATCTCGCCCTCTGTCGACAGTATGGAAAAATAATAAGCGTTCGTTCCGTTTCCAATTTTTATATGATGAAGGAATATCTTACCAATATGAAAACAAAATATAATCTGCAAATCCCTTGAACATATAAAGTCCGCGCGTTTAGTAAAGAGGCCACCGACGTCATCATTATGTACGCGAAATCTTCTGTAACTCTCTTTTATTCGCGGTTTTGAGAACTTCGTATCGTTACCTAGGAAGTGGGCATTTTAAAAATTTGATTTAAAAAAATAAATAACATTTTAAATACGGGATAAGGGAATAAGAGGAGATTTTGCGCAAAAAATGATGACGTCGGTGGCCTCTTTACTTAATGCGCGGACCCTACCTGGATTTTTGCTTTCGCATATAAAATATTAGGAATATTTATGGGATATTCCAGGAACATCGTATTATGTTTTGCTAAATAAGATATAGGAGGCATATTGCACGGATATTGGGTGCTGACTAGGAAATTCCCAAAACTGTATAAAATGCAAATAAAAATATGTAAAAACTAAATCATATACAATAGTAAAAAAAAAAATCTTGTGATACATGTATCGTAAAAAAGAAAACCGGTCAAAATAACCGGTGGTCTGTGGTTACGTTTTAGAAACGGCACATCTGTGGTTAAGGGTTAATTAATAGACCATGCCCTCCGTACTCCGAACGGGAAACCCAGACAAGGCGTTAATAACATGTATTGCATTACCAAGTAAACTATTTATTGTAACAATAGTTATACAATATTTTTGTTTTTTTTGTAAAATAAATAATCAATCATAGAAAAGAAAGACATTTTGGGTAAAAATATTTTTGTAATTTAAATTTACTAAGTAATTGTAATAAAACCTTTTTATAATAACCAAAGACTACAAATGTAGCTACAATAATATTATATCGTAGTATAAACTAGTTCTAGCGTAATACTTATACTAAGTTAAAAAAATGTTTAAATTAATTTCAAAAATTATATCATGTATCACTTAATGTTAGTACGTATATTTATTTATCTAGATATCAACTTTTTGAAAACTAGGTTTGCCTAAAATATATTTTTATTGGGTGGTGTTTAAATCAAACCAACGTTAATAATATTTAATTAATAATTACCAATATACGCTTGAAAAGATACATTTTTAATTTTGTTTAAATATAATTTACGATTTAATACGTATGACTTAACAAAGTATTTTCCGTTTCTTATTTTTAGGGGAATGTTTTATTTATTTTTATTGCTATATATTGGTCTGTCCAAAGTTTTATTTTTTTTTAATAATAATTCTTTTAGTTGCTAAAATGTAATAATACCGAATTTTGTTGTTAATTTTACATAGTGACGTATCTAAAAAGATATACAGTGTGTCCGCCTAAGTTCTCTACATATAGAAATCTTTTTATTATTAATTTTACGAAAAAAGTTATAATTTATAAGAATTTCTGCATGGTCTTAAACCTAAAATACAATCATTGGATATTCTTTTTTTTGGTAGTATACGAGGTATCTCAAAAATTGTGAATTTTGTTCAAGAGAAAAGTACCCTTATTTTTGAAAATATCTAAAATTATTAATAAGGAAAAATATTAAGAAAAAAACTCATATAATAAATATGCAAGCTCGTTCATTTACAAGAAAAAGTTTTTCTTTAATTTTTATTCGATAACGAGCGTTTCTGTGACTTTTCAGTGTTTTGTGAGTTCTTTAGCTTTCTTTAGATATTACATTTTTAGCAACTAAAGAATTATTATTAAAAAAATAAAACTTTTGGACAGACCAATATATAGCAATAGAAATAAATAAAACATTCCCCTAAAAAAATAAGAAACGGAAAATACTTTGTTAAGTCATACGTATTAAATCGTAAATTATATTTAAACAAAAAGAAATGTATCTTTTCCAGGCGGCCCTTGTTATATTAATAATTAAATATTAACATTAAATTTATTAAGCCTACCCAATAAAGCTATTTTAGGCAAACAGCCTCATTGTTGTTGTTCTAGTCTCCCATGTAGCGTAGTGATACATGTTATTTGATTAATTGTGTTTCAACTTGGTAGACTGGACCCTCTTTGTGACAATATTATTGGCAACTTTACATTGCTGATCTTTGTTGTACAAAAAGCCGGTAAATAATTTAATTCCCAAAAAGTATTTTTTTGATGTCTTCTTTTTCTATGATTATTATTTATTTTACAAAAAAACAAGTAACAACATTTTAATAAATAGTTGCGGCAATACAACATGTTGTGCTTCTTGCCCGATACTAATTTCCCAAATTCAGTACGAGGGAAATAACCCTTAACGAATATTGCAAAACTGTAACCACAGACCTGTTGAGTTTCTTACGATACATGTATCTGAATTTTTTACTATTTGTAGTTTTTGTATTTTATTTGCATTTTGCTGATTGCTTTAAGACCTTACCTCCCCTATATCTCTACGTGTTCTGGAGTATCCCATGGAAGTATTCTATTATTTTATATGCGTAAAAATCCCAAGAAGATCATCTTGCATTAACTCAAAGAGAGACCTTATGACGCGCAGGTATTCCCCTTATTTCCGTATTCATGTTGACTGTTTAAAGACATTTTTAACCCCGCTCTAGGCTGGCACGTCTCAACCGCAATGGCAGGGATTCGCTGCATAATTGACGTCGGTGGCCTGCACCCAAACGCGCAGACTATGTTCAGAAATTTGGATACTATATCTTTTATTTTCATAATGACAGGTATTTCCTTCATCTATAAAAAAATTGGAAACGAAGATGACGTTCCCATACTGTGGGGCAGTTCAAGTAACTACCTTTTATACGCCATTTCTATTTCGTAAACGAGTTTTTCTTATCTTCTGTGTGAACAAGCTGATACAACCGATGAGCCCAGCATTATTTCGTCAGCGCAAATATGCATGCAATGCCGTCTGGTTGAGGAGTGACAAAATTTTTTATTTTCGCTATTTTTTATTAGACGACCCCTTAGATGTTAAGGCAATGACTTTCTAGCTATTTAAAACTGGGATAACTCTGAATGTTTTGTAAGGAAATGATTCCCTAAAAGTTTTTGCTGGTAGGTATTTGCTGTTCTATTCATGGGAAATAAGGCATTTTTTAACCATTGCGACTTTGTAACTATCACATAATGTTTAACTTTTGGTTTCTTTTTTTGACGACTAGTTATTTCTGCAGGTGTGTTAATTTGTCTTATTTAATATATTGATTAGTTTCCTTACCCATTCTAACAGGCATATGTTTGAGATGAACTGTCTGCAATATGTTCACATACAACTTGTATCAGTTTGGGATTTTAGTAAAATTGACAATTTCCACGCCGGTATTGGGCCGATTATGTGCTGGAACCTTTGCTCACTACGACGGTGTAGGTATTTGATAGCTGTAATTGTCTAAGTTAACCAGTGGCTTCCAGTTCTTCAGCGCTGGCATGGTTCACTTGTTTCAGGCCTATTTGCATTTAAAGTGGTTTGGTGCGGCCAGACGCATTACACTTGTAATTCGCTCCACTGAAATGACCGTGGGTATGGCAGAAATATGATGTTAAAACAATATACGAATACATATCAGAAATTTTCGGCATAAGCTAAAAAAATGTTTTTACTTATTCTTGTGTTTATTGTGTTTACCGTGTCCAGCGAACATCTGCGCCCACGTTCAGCAGCCACTGATAAGACAGTATTTAAAGCAAATAAAGAATAATTAAGTACAGTACTTTCTTTTAGATTACTTTACCGTATTTTAAATTAATCGATATTTGGAAATTACTGTGTTAAGCCAAACAAAGCAGGCCCGAAGGCATTGAGGCCCATCTTTACTCTTGTGTTCTGACAGCTTTACACAGCTAGCTGTACTCTCTTGCCAAGGCAAGCTTATATTTTGTAGTGATTTTTAAAAGACTATTGAATCCACTGTTGTATTCTTTTGGAGACAAAATTGAACCTGAGGCACTTCGGCGTTATGTTTACGTGGAAAACAAGCTGCCCTTTTGTTTGATGATACCCCGCAAATCAAAAAAACTCAGGCACTTAAGAAAATTCTATCAACAAAGTGATGTAAAAAAAAAAAACAAATGACATAAGTAATCCCAGTATGCGTGTTTGACTGGGATGAGAACTGTTTATGAAACAAAATCATAGCTGAGTATTTGCCAGCTCTAGCAGGGTGAGAAACACGTATTTTGAAGTGCCCAAATTGATACGGCTTTTAATCACTTTCTTTTGCATCTACCTGACCTGGAAAAAGCCAAAGCTACTCATTCCCCTCTTCTAAAAAAATATACCATAACATGTTAAAATAAGAAATTAAAATTAAACATTATTTGCTAAAAGTAATTTGGCTTTTTGGTCGTCATTATTAAAGTCATATTTCCTGACCTCGCGCTCGCTGAAAGCGTGCGAGGAGAACAGCTACATCCCGTCTTATTTTGTGCCGGGCACTCTTCACGGCGAACTGTGACGAGTTTTGCGCTATTTTACGAAGCACCACCGCCAGTGTCGCGACCTAATATCTGGCACCTGTTGATCACACGTCTGTTTTATTTGGCACCCCAGGCGGCTGGTAAACGTGTTCAACCCGACGACCTAAACGACAAGAAGGTGCCTAATTTAATCAGGAAATTGTCTTTGCAAAGAATTGAATTACTGGAGAATAAGACTTATTATTGGTTACCCCTATATTTGCTTTGCTATTCGTTTGCTTTTCGCAGCTACAGCATTTTTGCTCCTGCAACACTGAAATAAAACAAATAATGATTATCTGTTCAGACTCCTGGCACAAATATTAGCACTCGCTATCCTTAAATTATTATCCCAAGCACATTAAATATATTCGACAACCCCAAAATGGTAATGCATTTTCTTTGTGTTAAATCTTTATTCTGTATTGGCAATATCATTTACAATAACTAAAAAATAAATCTTACCAATAATCATCCTGGACCCAATTTTACTGATGAAGCGCGCATGTAACGAAGTCAGACAACACATTGCCAAAGTTCGCACAACACTATTTTGTCCATGCCAAGGAGGGGGGTTGGCTCTCAGCCCTGGCAGCAAGAAGCAGGCCGTGAGACTCTGGCCGTTTTATGAGTTTAAGCCGGATCCTCACAGCGCCTTATTGTGGAGTTAAACCATATCTTATTATGAATACCGGGGAAGTAAGTTCTTCTTATGTAATATCAAGGTACAAGCTTCGATATTGTTTCAAACGACAATTGATATCCTTCTGAAAAGAGCAATGCAATCTAAATCTTTCATTCTATCTTCTTCGAATTTTTAAGAAATTATGTGGCTTTCATAGCAAACAAGGCTAGATCTCAATTTTTGCTATTTGACGCTCCCCTTGCCTCTTTCATTCTGAATGATCTCGATGATACGAGAAGTATCGTCTCTTTTTATTGATAGTTGGCCACAACTTTCGCTTTTAGTCTTGCTCGCATGCAGCTTTCAGGTAAGGGCCCCAGCCGGCCTAGGCCTTCTTGCTGACAGGCCGAGAATCGAAAAATAGCAGTATGTTAAAAGGCTGGAGCATCAGCTGACGTGAGAGAGATTGGCGTCGGTGGCATGCTGCTCAATAATATAGCACCGCTGGTTTAATAATGATATGGTTGGGAGCTAAATTAGCACCTTATTACTTTAAGTAACGAATACAAGGAAACACTATTAAAAAAAAATATTTAAAGAGCAAACTTTTATTTTATTTCATACCTTCTCATCTTCATTGTAACTTCAGACTATATACTTAAATAAAAATAACAATCACACTTTGGTTGTTTCATAGTTTGAAACACCCTGTTTGTTAATAATATAACGTGTGCTTACAGCCAGCTCGAAGCGTTGTACGAGGAAGTGTTATACAATTTACGGAAATTTCACAACTGTTTTAGCATACCCATTCTCAGTGCTTCAAGCGCTATATACAAAAATCAATTCTACAACAGTATAACAGCTACGGGCCACCTACTATCTATAAATAATGAAAATATTCAGCTCATGTGTACCATGTTGTTTGGGTAAAAAAGCAAATGATTACCAATGCATTACCTTATTTGTTGAGCTTATGTCTATCTTACGCTCTTACGATTATTACGATTAAAGTGCTTTACGAGGTAACTTTCGGCTTTGGCCATATTCAACAAGTACCCTGTCTCCTCGTGTAATACCCACATTTCTCAATCTTTTTTTGTTTATTATGCCTATCTCTAAACCAATGGTTTTAAGTTGATGAGGTGGGCGCTTTTACGGCTTAACATTTAACTCTGCCTGCAAAGTATTAGTTTTGTTTATAATTGAACAAGAGTGTAAAAATTTAGGTAAGACTGAAAAATATGTTGAATTATATTCCCAGAAATTTTTGATAGCTGAAGCTATCAGGTTGTCAGGCTAACATATTTCAAGCATCAGCTGGCCTGCATCATGATTATTAGCTGCGACGGCCTCCCGGACAGGTAACCTGGGGTGACCGCTGATTGCCCCGAAAATTAACGACACTAGGCTGGAAATTTTGTTAGAGTTTGGCGTAAAAGAGCAGACCAGGCCCCTTCTGCTAAAGGTTGATCAGCGGAGAACAGCTACAGTGCATTTTAAGGCTGTTTGTTTCTAAATACCGCCGCTGTTCCGCGGCTTTCGCCTTTTATTTCGATTCTCTGCCGCGCCCTGATGCCATAACATTTTATTTTGCTAATCAATATGTTAGGCAATGGGCACAGGCACTATTTAACACATTAAATTGTATCGTACATCTATGATAGAGAGAAAGGGATTATTACGCCCAATAGAGTGCTGTATTACAGTGGCTTTAGTCCAAATGTGTTTGGCAAATGTTATTTTCAAGAAGGCTTTTAACGAGCATCTGCGGATGCAGCAAAAACAGGTGTACAATTTTATCTTGACTTATTATAGCATGTGCCTGCACCTAAGCTACAAAGTTTATTTAAACGTTCAAGTCTTAAAGTTGGAAATTCAAACAATAATAAAAACTTCTGTTGGTGATGATTACATGCCATTATTCCACTCATATTTTACAAAGAAGCATAATACGTGTTTATTTGCGATTTTTTTAACAAATACGGGTTTACGACACCAACTATGACAAACCTGCAAATTCATTGGCCTTTAACACCCCTGGCCACATTTTGCTATTTTTATACCGTTTAGAAGAAAGCAGATAAATGTATCAGAAAGATTAGGCTTGGCTTTGACTTATGTTTACTGTTACAAAGATTGACTCTAGAAGTCTTTGTGCTCGGTATTGTCCCAGTAAACTGTGTCTTCTGGCCGACCCTTTATCTTTCCCACTTCATGGAGTTTACTGATTTTTCTTTCCCAGGTATCGCAATCATTTGCGATCCCCTGCTAATTTTAGTTTATAATATAAGAAAGCTGGTATGTAAGAAAATTGCTTTTATTAATAATTTAAACCGTGCCCCATCATGTTAGCACATGGCGTAGACTTTCTTTTTTTTTTTGGCTGTACGTGGATCGGCACAGACTCTTTACAATTATTCTGATGGAGGTAACGCTCCCCACAAGTTGCCTTACAGGCTGATCACTCTTTAAGATTTGTCAAACGTTAGGTTAAGATTTGGTACGTGCGGCTTGTTGCTGTTGGAGTGTCGTCGATTCAGCATTGGCTATTGGATGAGTGACTGGGGAGGTGAACGGCACGGACCGAGCGTAGCGTCAGAGGCAGCCGGTAAGATGTGTCTGAGGAATTTCAGGGAGGCAGTCAGGCGATCGGAGCCCATGGAAGGAACATAAACGAAAAAAAAATGATTAATGACATCCTCCGGGTGTAAACCGGCTTTAATTAAACGCTGAACCTCCTTTCATATCACCATTAAACAACTCTGATTAAGGGAGAGCTTCAAAAATACTGTTTTGTCCATCTTTATCTCTTATAGACTGAAATATGGCCCCTTCCATATCTAAAAAAAATGAATACGGAAAATGACCTGACCTATCTTTACGACATAAACATAATGTTTATAACAAATTTTGAAAACATATAATAATTTGTACGGTCTCTGCAGTGTTTAAGGTACAAAGAAGTATAGTGTAACTATATTCAACACTAGCACAAGCTCTTTAAGAGGCTGCCTATTTTAAATGACGACATATACAAAGTATTATTACAAAATGACGGGCAGCTTTAATAGTTGAGGAGATGACCACAATGTTCCCAACGTTTAACTCAATATCTTAAGTGACCATTAAACAGAAAAAAAAACTATTTTATGGCAAAATATTCATAGTAAAGTGTTTGATAGTAGGCCTGTTTTCATATATTTTGTCTGCGAAAGAAAAAAAAAAAAAGAAAGTCCCCAAAATCCGCCGGTAAATGGGGAAAGCGTTCGTGTTAAATCGGGGTAAGAACATTTGATGGTTTTTGCGGAGGCTACCTGGCAAACACGTTTAGTGATTAAGCTGAGGCACTCTAATGAACTGTTACGAGCAAACAAAATTTGGCCAGTATTTCAAATTATTCGGATGACCACGCTATATTACAATTTTAATAATGTTAATATTTGACAACTGGCGTATCACAATAAATTAATACCTGGCTTTACAGGCTGCACTGTTGCTACGCTATCAACAAACGTCTCGTCGATACGAAGGCTTTTCTGCTGCTTGTTAAAAATAAATGTTTATAAAGAATAAGATCAGAAAACAAATATTGACACAACCAAGTTTATTGTTCAACTGATTTAACTCTGCACTTCTTTTATGTATGACGCAAAAACCTTTCTCGGCCATGAATGAGTTCGTCTCTATAAATGGATGACTAATGTATATAATTTAATACACATTTTAAACTATTTTGAGACTTTCAGGCTGTCAGGTGTGATATCGGCATACTTGAAGCCGCTCTCCGCTATGGGTTCGACTTTGGCAGCCAGTAAAACTGGCTGAACAGCAATGGAAACCTTATAACCGGCTATTTCAGCGCGTGTTGACGATAATCTCTTTGCATCCTTTTTCAGGGTCATTTGTCACCGATGTGTTTAAATTTATCAGGATCTCGAAACTCCCCAGAGTAAATTCAGCAAATAGTGAGAACATTTGAGAATCAGCAAGGATCCATATCCGAGAGTGGCAAATTTACAGACTGCGTTAAATGCTAGACGATGAATTGCAATGCATTTAATTGGCCCTTTCGGCCACCGGCAACAAATAAAAGATAAAATAGTAAGAGTGAAAAAAAGGTAATTCAAATAAAAAATTAAATGTATTGTTTTGACCTGGTTTGAAACAAAGGCCATTTTACAAATTGTTGTTCAAATATTCTTTCTCTTTGTTGCTCTTCGAAGCTGTAGAACTTCCCCTGACTGCAGTATGGTTCTAACCTGCCCAAATGTTTTCTTTGCTTTGTTACGCCCCGAGCCACACTACATAGTTTAGTCAGAAAGTTCTGGCACCTATATATTGCCTGTACGGCTTAGTCGTTTCACTTGATGTCTTAACTCTTGATCGTGTGGTTATTTGTGTGTATACTTACCTAAGAATTGTTTCTCTATTTTGCAATTTGAAACGGCCTTAAAGTATTTAC
>JACEGR010009868.1:0-23022 GCA_014170235.1 Listronotus bonariensis
TATCTTATGGTGTATTTCTATCTGTTCTTGCAAGAGAGTAATAAAATGTCTCAGGACGGTTAGAAGGTTGTAAACCATAGGCGCACCAGTCTCTATGCAAAGAACAGATAGAAATACACCGAATTGCGTTAAATAAGGATTATAAATTTTGTATATATTTTAGTATCTTTTCGTATGTGCAACTGAGTGGTTATAAATTGTTAGAGTATTGTTCAAAGTATTACAGTATTGTAAAATAGCTTCTCCGCAGAAACGCGCATGTCTCGGCCATTTTAACTGAAAAGCAGATTGTTAAAAACGTATTCGATTATACAGGGTGCGGCAGAATGGACCTCCACATTTGGGTAGCAAATAAAAAGTCTACTATAAAATATGAAGCTAAACTTTTATTATTTTCAAAAGAGCACACTTTAGGGTTTTTTTAACTATGTTTCTCAAAATTATATCGTAAGTGACGGCCGTTAGCAGCGAGACACATGCGAAGGCGTTCCTAGAAGTTCCGCATCACTTTTATCACCATGATCCAGAGGGAATACCAGCAGTTTCATCTCGGATCGCTGTCTTGATTTAGGACAGTCAAGAACCAGTTGCCCTTAAGTTAGCAACCCATTTAAAAATTGTTTTCCGGTCTGGAACAGAGGCATTCGGAGGTAGAAAGCGCGTACAAAACGCTCTTTAAGCTGGCTTAAAAAGACATTCAATCTGGTTGATGCAGCAAAATATTGAACATCCTACAGATAGTGTTAAACTAGGAGTTGTTTTAGCTAGTAAAAAGTGGAAGTCGCCACAAATAAAGCTAAGTACACACGTTTTGTAATTGATGAAATAGCCAAGAAACAAAATATAACTGTATATCGGCTGCCACCTTATCACTGCGAACTAAACCCCATAGAACTTATATGGGTACAGGTGAAAGGTGAAGTAGCCAAGAAATAATACTACGTTTAAACTAGTAGATATAAAAAAAATATTTCAAATTGCCATATCTAATGCTTCCCCAGAAGACTGGAGAAAATGTGTTCGAACATGTATTAGAAGTAGAAAATAAAATGTGGTCTTTGGATATAATAGTAGATCCAACTGTTGAACCTCTAATTATACAAGTAGACTCATATGACTCAAGTAGTGATAGTATGTCAGATATGAAAGAATGTGAATAACTAGATGTAGATTATGTAGCATATTTAATTAGGTATAGATTAAGTATATTTTAAATAATTATTTTTGACTATGCATTTTTAACATGTATTATTTTCTTAATAAAATGGTTATTATTAACTATAATTATACCAACTGTACAATATTGATATACTATAAATTTTAAAATAATTTTTTTACACATATAAAAGAAACAAGATTTTCATTTTACCTAAACTGTTTAAAAAGGGTAAGTTCCCAAAAATAAACTCAAGCGCACCGCCACTGTCAAGGTTTTTATCACATTATTTCCACGTAAATACGGGTAAACATCTGTTATTTCTTTGTATTTGGACCCAAGAGCTTGACGAATATTAGAGCAGGGTCTGCCGGCCTAAAATTATAATACATTATCAGTACATTACAGGTAGAATTGAAGAAAAATATTTATACTCGGACTAACATAGAAAGCGAATTGCCATAAAATTAAATGATTTATTACTCTCTCTTGCAAAAAATAGAGTATAAAAATTATTTTTCTTCAACATATTTTACATAAAAAGTATACCTAACAAAACTTGATTTAAGCCGCCGTTTATGAGATACCTAGATTTTAAAAAATGACTTTCCGAATAGCCGGGTCTAAACTATACAGGGTGTTTTAAAATAAGATCCTAATATTAAAGAGTGTGATCCTATTAGGTGATTTTAAGAAAAAAGTTCAAATAAACCTATGTCCTAAATGGCCTTAACAATGAGATATACTAGGTTTTTTTATCTTTGGACAAACCACGAAGGCTAAAAAGCCTAAATATTAACGTACCGTGGGTGTCTTAAGCGAGGTAAGAGGGACTTTGTTGACACGGGACTTAAATACTTGAAGATTTGGGGGAAGGAAAAACCTCCGCGGGCAGCAGGTTCCACAATCTAGAAACTCTAGGGATAAAAGAACGAACAAAGTGGGTAGTTCGGGGCCCGTCCAGTTGGACCGTATAGGAACGCATACGCGCGGAACCACGAGTTTCTCTGTTGGGAACCGCGAGTGGAGGAGGAGTGGTAAAGTAAAGTTAAATAAGCATTTTTTGCCGCTCTGTCTCTCAAAAGTTAAACCATATAGGACACATGAGGACTGTGGCGTAGATAATTTAATTTTTTGGGGGAGGGGTTAATGGAATTCTCAAAGTATATTCAAGCGTAGTTTTGTATGTCAAACAGAGACAAGAATGAGACGAGTAACTGGTCCTAACAATTTGTCCATTGTATTTATCTCTTTCTGGTTTAATGCAAGTTCCAATAAATATGTCTTTGTCTTTCATCATGGCAGGCTATCGTAGATGGAGCAATCATCGCTTCGCCCTGGTTGCCAAGTTGTTTACAATTTCTGCATGTAAACTTTAATGTCCTTTTTGGCTCACATCTAATTAAGAGAAAGAAAATATACCATGAATCGAATATTTTTAACTTGACGACGTTGCCAGGCAGTCACGCCGAAATGTTAATCGATATTTGTGTTTGATATTTTTCAATGGCCGATTTGTTTGGACAGTTTGTTTACATTTTCTGTGATTTATTGTGTGTTTCGTGGTTTTTTTACCTTTAATTGGACTTTGAATATTGACTTTTATTAGTGATCACAGTGTATATATTAAATTTGTGCTTTTCAACAGATAATTTAAGGTAATATTGACATGGTTATCTGTAAGAAAAAATCTTTATAAAAACCAAATAAATAACATTTTTAATAAGATGTGTGTAATTATTGAACTAAGCCCCAATATTTTATATTAATAGGAAACAAAAACAAGTACCTAACATTAAGGGCAAAAATAGCACAGCTATATAATTTGAATTTGGCGGGCAAACGATAAAGTCGACTCACGCGCCATCTGCGTTTACCTTCCTTGAAGACAGACAAGGAAGGCCCAGCAGCTATCCCTCTCTCGGATAATTTATTTACATTTAGTTGCTCGTCTCATTGTTGTCTCTGTGTCAAAATTAAAAATGTGCCAAAAAAGGTCCTCACCTCAAAAATACTTATTTTTCGATTTACTTTTACTGAAACATGTTCTATTATGCATATATGTAACAACATAAAAACACACAAAAAATGTCTCCAAACTTACAAACGCTACTTCACAACCTTCATCTGTAAGGACCCTTTAATCATTTTTCAACTTTCTTAGGGGGAGGGGTAATTACTCCCTTTACACTCACACACTTGTATAGATCTAAACAACTGCCGTAAATCTGGAACTACGGATTCAACAAAAACAAATACTATTCGAATACATTTTTTACTACGTAATAAACTATTTAATATTCAAATACTTTTATGTACGACCAGGCGTAAAAACAAATTTTTCGCCCCTATTTTAGGGCGTAAAATTGCACTTTAACGCCATAGGGCAAAAAAGTATCAAAAAAGCCCGTATTTATAAATTTGTAAAACCATAATAAAATTAAATAATGCCACATTTTTTTTGGTAAATCAACAATTTATTTAATTAAACATATTATGTTAAAAGTCTAGTGATTAAAATTTGAAACATTAAAAGTTGTGAATTGTTTGCACCTCTGACGTAAAGCACTTTTACGCCCATTAGCTGATTGTTGCCCCTCGCGGAGCTCGGGCAACCACTTTCAGCCGCGGGCGTAAAAGTGCTATTTTACGCCCTTGGTACAAAAATAACTATTTTTACGGTATTTGTATTCGTATTCGAATACCGAATTTCATATTCGACCCAACTCTCACAATACCCAACTTTTTTCGGAACTACTGCAGAACTATGGATGGTGGAGGGGAGGATAACCATCTTTTATGGCGGACAAGTTGAAAAAGTGGCCATCGGAATGTAGCAAGTTGGGATGGCGCCACAGTAGTCAGTGGAGGGATTTTGGTATTTCTTTCCTTTTTTATTTTGTATCTATCTGTCCTTTTTCATTTTGTATCTCACTCTAATAGTTCATGCTCATTGGTTAAAAAATCTCCTCTGGCAACTGTGGCGCCACCTTAAATTACTCCTTTCGACGGACACTTTTTAAAACATTTAGATGGTTATCCTCCCCTTTACCATCCATATGTAGAACTCTCACTTTTTAACATGGCTGCCGGCAGCCCAATAACAATTCAAAATTGTAGTTATATAATTCCGGACTCTCCCTATAGAATACTAGTATAATATTATGGGACGAGCATGGAATGTTACTCTTTTCAACGAGTATGACTTTTGCAGCACGAGTGCTGTTAGTGTGACCTTGGCTGAAAAGTGATATTTTGAAAACGAGGTTAATGTTAATGTGCATAAGAAATATGTAAATAAATAAGTCGTATGCACATTCAAAGCACCTTATGACGGTCGTGAGTAATGGCCGTGGGTAATAAGCGATATTACCTGTTTAAAATCACATAAATAATAAATGTATGTACATTTTTAAGCAGTCGTAGAAGAAAAAACTTACGAACTAAAAAATAATGAGAGATATGGGTGGTGCTGTAACGTCATGAGGTATTAACGTAAGCGCTATTATGACAGTTAAGTTATGCGCGATTCGATTTTTACCGTCGCTGGTGGTAATAACGTTACCGCATGGAGTAATTTGCGACGGCTGATAACGCCGTGTGCTATTTAAAATAGCGAATAGAATTGCCATGCGCACAATATTTTTCTTTGTTTATTTTTTAAGGTTATATTAAATTTATTTCGAGAATTTCTACAAATATTTGGGTAATAAAGCTACAAAGTAAAGTTAAACTACTAATCTTTGATAAAGCCTTGCTTTTTTATTTTGGGATAAATGTCGCAGGTGGAAAAGAAACGAAAAGGTTAAGAGTCTCGGCCGACAATGACCTGGCTTTACTGAAAGAATGTCTTAGTCAAAATTCATCTGGAAAAGTGGGAAAATGTACAGTAAAATGTGTTTGAAATAACGGGAAAAACTTTAGTATTCCCACATTAAAGGATCATTTGTTTTTGATTTTGTAAATTCGCAAACAGGTGTAATTAACCGTTCGTATTACGGCGTCTTCCATATCTCTAAAAACAAACACTAAATACCGTATGCGGTATTTAAATAGCGCCTTACGTAAATAACGAACGTATGCGGTAACCAAAGTACCCATATCTCTCTAATAGGCCAGATTATTTACTCCCAGCATCATTTTAAAATGTTATTTATGAAATCATTTGCACAATATCAGATTTATCGCGCTCTTCTTCGCGGTGTTTTAATCAATACTTTATGTAACAGTTACTTTTCTAAAGGGCAACATTGGTTTAACCTATAGAACTATAAAAAAAAACAATCAGTAGTTTTGTTTATCTTTATTTTTTAAATTATTGTCCATAAAACTATTTGCCAAGCCAATCTTACAAAAAATATTTGCGTAGATTAATCGATTTAAATTTGTAGGTCGAGTGGTATACGGCTAGATTATTTTCTGAAAAACTTACAATAAGGCCAACAACACAGAATTTTACTGATAACAGTTTGGCATTTTCTTTCAATTTTGACAAATAGTTTGGATAACATAAATTTATTCGTTGTTAAACCAAAGTCGATTGATGAGATAAGGTCACGACATTCGCCATATTGGCTAGCGCGGTTGTGACGTCAAGTAGGGCCATTTTCGGCCATGTTTGATTTTAGGCAGATCAGTGGCGTAGAATTAAGGAGAAAACAAAAAGAACTGTATGTTGTAAACAAAATTTATTGGATTATTTTAATAGAAATAAACTAAAATAAAAACATAAATGTGGTTTAAATATTGAAAATTAAAAATAATCAAAGCGACGACAGGAAGATGAGGTACCTGGCAGAGCAAAACATTTTCCATGGTTCCGTAAGTCAAAAACCATTTTAAAAACTTTGTATACAAGGTGTCCGCTAATGAATGGTAAACAGAAAAACCACAGATTCATTATGCCAAAATATTAAGATTTAACCAAACATACCTAATATCCAAAAGTTTATAATAAGGAAGTTACGGGGGTGTCATAGTAAAAAGAAAAAGTAAATTTATTTCGATAATTGTTCCCCCTTTAAATATCTTAATAAAACTGTATCTCGGGGTTTTTAAACATTAGCTTTTCAGATCGAATATTAATTTTTGTGTGTAGACTAGAGGGCGATGGGTACCCTATTTAAAATTCTCTAAAACTACCCAATTTTTTGTTACAACTCTGTATGTATGTAAGCTTCTCTATGCTTTCTGCACAAAAAAGGTATACTTAATAAGAATCGGTCTTGACAACCGTTTTTAGTATGTACCTTCAATAACATCGTATTAGCTATAATTACAGCTGCTCAGATATAAATAGCTGATAGCTAAAAACTCCTGGATACCGAGTTTTATTAAAATGTTTAAAACATATCAGTTTCAATTTGAAATACATGAATAAAAAATATTTATATCCCTTTAACACCCCGTATCTTCCTTATCATTAACTTTTGGATATAGGTATGTTTGTTTAAATCCAGCAAGTATTTTCGCATAAGAAATCTGTAGTTTTTCCGTGTACCATTAATTAGCGGACACTCATCAGTATCATATGTATATAAAAACACGAATGACTGAAAACTATTCGACTAAACACTATCAAAATCTCTAATATAAAACGAGTCGGAACCAATAATATGTGAAGTCTCTAAACTAACCAAAAACATTAAGACCTGGAAATCCTTGCAAAATATACAACCAAAATGAAAATGGCAAATTTCCACAGTTTTTACCAAACAAAGCTTCGACAAGGCACGACTCTGTCATCAGCTGATAATGCTACCAACTTTGAACAGAACTGCCAACCGAAATCGTAATTCTCACACCCTCACGTCCCTGACAAAAGCTATCACCGGTCTTGCTTATGTCTAAACCCCTTCTCATAAAGAAACTCTGTTGTTAAACAGCACATGTGATTTATCCAAAATATGGTGATTTCTGAATGGTCTATTTTAAGTGAGGGAAATTATCACACAGGGTGTTTTAAAAATCGATCACGAGACTTAAGGAGGTGATTCTACTTGACAAAATAAGGGTCGAGCTTCATATAATTTTTTTTTTTAAATGTCATTCGTTTTCGAGTTACAAGCCGTCAAAGTTCAATTTTTATTTTGTTTTTTTCGCCAAATTGCATTTATTTTTTAACCAATCCACTTGATATTTGGCACACAAATCGAGCTTTGAAGATTCTAAAATTTTAAGACAAAAGTACTTTTTTTTAAATACCGCCAGAGGGCACTTTACCTAAAACTTAAAATTTATTTACATCATAACTTTTTTATTTTGACAGATATCGCAAAACTGGGGGCGCCATTTTATAGACCATCACAAACTTAGAAATTAAGGTACTCTTTATTAAAGACGATAAACCTCACCGTTTGGCACCAATAGACATAAAAGTTTTCATCAATTTCAATCAAATCACCTACATACATACAAGGTGTCCAGCAACTCAACCGACATATTAAAAAAAAATAACTTATTGTCAGAGACAAGAATGAGACGAGTAACTGGTCCTAACAATTTGTCCATTGTCTTTGTCTCTTTCTGGTTTAACTCAAGTTCCAATAAATATGTCTTTGTCTTTCATCATGGCAGGCTATCGTAGGTGGAGCAATCATCGCTTTGCCCTGGTTGCCAAGTTGTTTACAATTTTTGCATGTAAACTTTAATGTCCTTTTGGCTCACATCTAATTAAGAGAAAGAAAATATACCATAAATCGAATATTTTTAACTTGACAAACGTTGCCGCAGGCAGTCACGACGAAATGTCAATCGATATTTGTGTTTGTGTTTGATATTTTTCAATGGCCGATTTGTTTTGACAGTTTGTTTACATTTTCTGTTATTTATTGTGTGTTTCGTGGTTTTTTATCTTTAATTGGACTTTGAATATTGACTTTTATTAGTGATCACAGTGTATATATTAAATTTGTGCTTTTCAACAATTAATTTAAGGTAATATTGACATGGTTATCTGTAAGAAAAAATCTTTATAAAAACCAAATAAATGACATTTTTAATAAGGTGTGTGTAATTATTGAACTAAACCCCAATATTTTATATTAATAGGAAACAAAAACAAGTACCTAACACTAAGGGCAAAAATAGCACAGCTATATAATTTGAATTTGGCGGGCAAACGATAAAATCGACTCACGCGCCATTTGCGTTTGCCTTCCTTGAAGACAGACAAGGAAGGCCCAGCAGCTATCTCTCTCTCGGATAATTTATTTACATTTAGTTGCTCGTCTCATTGTTGTCTCTGTTATTGTCTATTAAACTATTTGCCAAGAAATTCTTGCAAAAATAATTGGATAGCTTAATCAATTTGAATTTGTAGGTCGATACATTTAAGCCAAAAACACAGAATTTTTCTGATAATAAAGTTTGACATTTTCTTTCAATTTTGACAACTAGTTTGGATGACAGAAAGTTATTCGCTGTTAAACAGCACATGTGATTTAATCACTTATCTAAACAAAATTTATCCGAAAAAAGGTGGTTTCTGATTGGTCTATTTTCTATTGAGGAAAATAATCTCTGTTAGACAGTATATAAGGGTGTTTTTTTAGGTTGGATAGAACTTTACATGGCAACAACTGTCAGACTTAACTGTCAATCTGACACTGTTCATAAAATTTATTTTCAGTATACTTTGGCAAATCATCATGAATAAACTTACGCTTGACCAACGTTACCAAATTATCCAAATTTACTTTGAAAATCAGTCATCAGTTCGCCAGACTCATAGAAGACTTCGTGAATTTTATGGGCCACACGATCGTCCATCTGAGTTACTAATTCGTCGTACTGTGGATAGATTTCGTACCACGTACTCTTTACACGATGTGAAAACACCACTACGTCGAAGGAATGTGCGTAATGAAAGAAATATTGCCGCTGTGCATGAAAGTGTGCAAGAGAATCCAAAGTTATCCATTCGTCGTCGGTCGCAACAAGTTGGGCTCTGTCCGTCAACTACCTGGCAAATTTTGCGGAAAGATCTTGATCTATACCCCTATAAGATCCAACTGGTGCAAGAATTAAAGCCGCAAGATCATGGCTTGCGTCGTCGTTTCGCTAACTGGGCATTAGGACAGCTGGAAGGTGACCCGTTGTTTTATCGTAAGATTCTGTTTAGCGACGAGGCTCATTTTTGGCTTTCTGGATTTGTGAATAAACAAAATTGCCGGATATGGTGTGATGCTAATCCACAGGAAATCCAACAGACTCCATTACATTCAGAAAAAAGTGACCGTGTGGTGTGGTTTACATGCTAATGGGATCATCAGACCTTATTTTTTTAAAATGAGGCTGAACAGAACGTTACGGTCAATGGAGAACGTTACCGAACCATGATTCATGAATATTTGTTTCAAAATATGGATGATATTGATCCAGACGAGATGTGGATGCAACAGGATGGCGCTACATGCCACATGGCGAACGAAACTATCGCCTTGTTGCAAACAAGGTTTGGCGACAAATTAATTTCGAGAAATGGACCTGTTACCTATCCACCCAGATCCTGTGATGTGACGCCCCTAGATTATTTTCTGTGGGGCTACGTCAAGTCATTAGTGTATATATATATATATATATATATATATATATATATATATATATATATATATATATATATATATATATATATATATATAAACCAGCAACGATAGAAGCTTTAGAAGCCAACATTGCTGTGTTATTCATGATATACGACCGGAAGTACTCGAAAAAGTCACTCAAAATTGGACTAAAAGAATAGCCTATCTGGTAGACTGCCGCGGTGGCCACATGCCGCAAATAATTTTTAAACGTTAATGTAATAAGTTGTTCTTGTACATAGCACCCTTTACTATGTCTTGATTTAATCACTTATCAATTTAATTAAAAAATGGTGATGTGTAATTGATCTATTTTACAATAAGCAAAATAATCATTATAGTTATTAAAATTAATTTTAAAACATGTGTTGAAAATGTTTAATTATTTATCTAAATACGCAAAGCTATTACGCTTCATTAGCTAATCGATAACATAATTTTACGGTGTTAATAACTGTTTAAACAGAAAAAATAAAATATAACTGTTTTCTTATGAAAGCAATCATAACAATAATTAATATTTTTAAATTAGGGACCGTTTTGCTTTCTATACAGTTAGTATTTAATATACATATATCCGGTTTGACCTTCGAAAATTGCAGTTTTAATGAATTGTGCTTTTTAGAGTCTTTTTATGTTATACATATACGTCATTCCAGCTCAATACGTTCAAGTTAAGTTTTAATGTGTTGCATTGTTTTGAAGATACAGGATGTTAAGCTTTTTAAAAAGAGAGAAATATTGCACAGTAAAATAAGGCCGGGCACTAATAATACCGGCCTTATTTTGACTTCTGAGCTTGCGCAGATGCATGGTGGTATAAGGAATCTCTTAATAGGGATAGTGCCTGGCTTTTATTTATGTCGGTTTTAGGTCGTGCCTTATTTTGGTCTTATTTTAGCTTCGGATCTGTTCGTGTAAACCGAACGGCTGCCGAGCACAAAATCGAAAAGTTTTTAGAAGTAAAAATACTTAAAACCTTGCTTTTTCAATTGTATTTTTGTAATTGTGTTAAACAAAACCCTACAACACAAAACAATAAAGAAAAACTACTAAAAATGTTTCCCTTTTTCTTAGGTTAATGGTACTGTCAACATGATTTGCAGTAACTGTGTGCTAAATTATGGGCACAAGCACTATTTAAATAAGGCCGGTATTAATAATTCCCGAGCTTAATAAGGCAACTTGCAATAATTCTCTAATATCTCAAGAACTCCTTATTCCGTTTTAATAAAATTTTACAGTGTTATTTACAGCAGGGGTTTATTTAGCCTTAACTTAATTAAATGTATTAGGCTCAGTGACGCCCCAAGTGGTTTTTGAACACATATCAAATTCATCAAATAAATGTACGTCATTGAATTTGTACAAATTTCACATTTTCTTTAAATTAAGAAAATAAAAATACAGCTTATTTGCTTCTAATATTGTTTTCCCATTTTCTAAGTTTTCGAGAAAAAATCTTCTATATTGCATAATATATCCTTCAAGACCATACAATAAACATAAAAAATTTCTTAAAAAATACATTTTTATAATATATATTTTTAAAATCTTTATGACATCTCACGAAGGCTTATGCCTAAATACCAGTGTAACGTGAGTGCCGGGTTACTGGATGTTTAACCCAATATTGTCGTGTTCCGTCAACGTTATCCAAGCACTGAAACATGCAGTTGCATTTCACAGCACCTTTTTAGACAACGCGGTAGTGCCACCACGGACGTTATTTTTAAATAACTACTACCTAGAAATGGCAGAATACTACACAGTGGTTTGCCATTGCCAACTGTGAGGTGACGAGCTATTAAAAATCAATGTCCGACTCCGAGATTCGAACCCGGATCACTGCGGTAAGAGGCTGACCCGCTAGCCTCTGCACCACTGCTCTCCACAATTATTAATTTAAAATTATATAAAAACACCAAAAATACTAACTAAACTTTACAAAAATATCTAAACCAATGAGTTTTTAAAATTTTGTTGCTTATTTCGTATAGATCATATTGTAAACACCTAGTATAAAAAAGTATACATTTTGGGAATTTCAAAAATATACATTTTTGGGAAATTTAAATTTTAATTGGGTTACTTAACATTGGAAAATTTGGGACATAAAACAATACGTGAGGTGTCAAGGTTTAAAAGTATAAATCAAACAATTTTCTAGGTTACTCTTATAATAATAAAACAAAAACATTAAACAAGCTGAGTAGCCTAGAAATGCAAAACAAACACTGGTAAATTTGATATTTAAAGAAGAGAGAAAAGAAATTAAAAGGGATTGATTATTAGATAAGAACTAGTTAGTAAAGTCAAGCATAAAGTTAAAGTTTTAGTTAAGCCTCGTACGGGCTATCCCTAGGGATATGCCCGTACTAAATTTAGTGAGTCAAATAAGTTAAGTTGGTTTTTGAAAAATGCAAAGTTAGTTTTGATGGTCCACCGGTCTCATTGTCCCAAGAAGATAGTTCCATATGGTACATTTGCCCAAGTGACGTAAAGTGGCTATATATATGTAATTCCAAAATTCTATACGTCACAATATATAACCTACATTTAGATCCGCAGTGGCAAGAAGCATTTTTCAGATTTTTACATCCTCGCGCAGTAAACAAATGGATGGGTGGAGGAACATGCGCACTTAAAAGCCGTGGCAAAATACAAACACCGGCACCCCATGCCCTTCATCCGCGGTCTGACCGTGGCGCTCATTAGCTACCGAACTCCGAACAGAAAACCAGGACGCGGTCAACACATTCTTTCCTATAATGCGAATAGTTTGTTTGGGTTCGGGTGCGTTTACCCTCGATTTGCTTGCGCACAAACCGGTTTTTCGCCCATGAAATGTAAATTTTGTTTCGCGCAGGTAATAACATTGGCAATCTATCGAGATCAGTGTTATAGATAGTATCAAGTTTTACAGTAAAAATCACCTTTGTTATTTATTCCTCAATTTGATAGGGATTTGACCATGCCGAAAAATGGTTTTTATTTATTTACGCGAAAACCGTACATCAAATAAAAAAAGCCAGCAACAGAATCCACCATATAGATTTCCAACAAGAACAATTTTTGAACAGCTACAAGAAATGAACAATCAATAACCACCCTTATACGAACATTTTTTTGTCTATCAATTTTTTCAAAATTCTATACCTGTATCATAACAACGATTAAAAATTAATATTAATTATATAAAAATACTGGGCAGCAGGACCTAGGTCAATAGCCCATTGGCATAATATACACTGTGTGCAAAAGTCCCGGAACTCCTTAATAATTCGCAAATGCGCTCATTTATCGAAAAGTCTTCCAAATAAAGTTTATAGATATATTTTAGATCTATTTTATAAAAATATGTTTACATGTACAGGGGGCATCACAACGAAGATATAGACACAAGTTACCTTTTTTAAATGGAATAGTGTATATTTTATTAGATTTTTGAATTCTCCACAAAATTTTAACATGACTTTGTGTAACGTATGCTATACCTAAACTCACTAGTTTAAAAGATACAAGGGTTTAAAAAAGTATTTTATCGATATTTTTATTTTCACCTGTTACAATATTTACCTAGTTACATTTACATAGTAACATTTTTGGGTATGTATGACATGTATAAGTGACGTTTGGTAATTATTGAGCAGTTGTTAGTTAAACTGTTTAAAATAACTAGTCATGGCACTTTCTGAGAAAGAGAGAATAACGCTTCTTATGATTCGAGGGTTTGGGGATCGCGAGCGGTCTTACCAAGAAACCCGAGATCTTTTTAATACAACCTTTCCAGAGCGTACGCCAATCTCAAAGTCTACAGTAAGCAGAACAATTAGAAGATTCCAACAAACAGGAAATTGCATAGATCTTCAACGCACGGGGAGGCCAAAGACAGTTTGCAACGAACAAAGAGTTTAGAAATATTACAACATTTCATAGAAGATCCAAATTTGTCATTGCGTAAAGTTCCCAACGAATCAGATGTTGGTTCTTCATCAATCAAAAATGTTCTTAAAGGTAATAAGTTTCATCCCTATAAAATTACGTTGGTACAGGAACTATTTGAAGACGATTTTGATCGCCGAATAGAATTTTGTGAAATTATGATGCAAAAATATGATGACAATAGATTTTTCTTTTAAAATATCTTATTTTCTGATGAATCAACATTTATGCTAAACGGCACCGTAAACCGGCATAACTTCAGATACTGGGCTGATAAAAATCCTCATTGGATGCGTGAAGCACATACCCAATATCCGGAAAAAGTTAATGTTTGGGCCGGTATAATTAATAATAAAATAATAGGGCCATTTTTTATTGAGGAAAATTTAAATGCAGCACTATATCTTGAACTTCTACAAAATCAAATATTACCAGAAATAAGGACACTTCATAACTTTGAAATCATGTGGTTTCAACAGGACGGCGCTACGCCCCCTCATTTTGGATTAAATGTTAGACGATTTTTAGATACAACTTTTCCCAGCCGATGGATCGGCAGAAGGGGCGAAATTGAGTGTCCAGCAAGAAGCCCCGACCTTACGCCTCTAGACTACTTTCTTTGGGGACATTTAAAAAATAGGGTTTATTTGACAAGACCAGAAAATATCGATGAACTAAAAGGAAGAATAAGAAGAGAATGTGAAAACATTACTCCGAATATGCTACAAAATGTTACAAATACTTTTTATTACAAAGTAGCACATTGTCAAGCCGTTCAAGGAGGTCACTTCCAACATTTAATTAAATAGGTTAAGTGTTTACAAGTTATTTTTGTGTCAATTCTGTTTTTATTAATAAGTCTTTTCATATTTTAAAAGTTAATAAATATTTACATTATATTTTTTTAAACCCTTGTATCTTTTAAACTAGTGAGTTTAGGTATAGCATATGTTACACATAGGCATGTTAAAATTTTGTGGAGAATTCAAAAATCCAATAAAATATAAACTATTTCATTTAAAAAAGGTAACTTGTGTCTATATCTTCGTTGTGATGCCCCCTGTACATGTAAACATATTTTTATAAAATAGATCTAAAATGTATCTATAAACTTTATTTGGAAGACTTTTCGATAAATGAGCGCATTTGCGAATTATTAAGGGGTTCCAGGACTTTTGCACACAGTGTATATGTATTGTATTGTGTCAATAAATGTCTTAATAAATAAATAAATAATAAAAAAGGTAATTTTCTAGAAACCTGCAGCAACTCCGATTTTGACGAAATTTGATATACGGGGATTTTGGGGCGCTGATCACGAATCTGAAAGAATTTTTGGCGGAAACGTTTCGTTCTTGAGATATTCATCATCAGACTTAAAATTTAAACTAATCCTATTTCTATAATATTCCCCTTTCTTTTTGCACACAATTCTTGATTTAAAGATAAAGTGGCACACAATATATGATTTTCACCTTTTAAAACCTCCTTTTTTACGTATTTTACATTATTTTTGAATTAAATTGCATAGCTACACTTTAAATCATTTCAATCCCAGTGTGCCATGAGGCCCTATGTGTATGTATGGTTGCCGCATTATCAAAGAAAAGCCACGCAATTTAATGCAAAAATAATGTAAAAAACGTAGAAAAACGGGGTTTTAAGAGGTGAAAATCAAATATTTTGTGACACTTTAGCTTTAAATCAAAAATTGTATGCAAAAGAAGGGGAATATAGTAAAATTAAGCTTAGTTCAAATTTGACCTTTAATGATGAATATCTCGAGAACGAAACGTTTCCGCCATAAAATTCTTTTAGATTCGTGATCAGCGCCCCAAAAACCCCCGTCTACCAAATTTCGTTAAAATCGGAGTTGCAGCAGGTTTCTAGAAAATTACCAAAAAAAGTCAAGTCAAAAATATTATTTTTATTTAAAAAAATTGCAGTTGCGTACCGTTTTTTAATAAAAATATTTGCCTTAAGCCCCTCAGGGACGACACTAGTATTTTTTTTCTTGTATACCAAAAAATGTCTTCAGGTTAATAGAAAACGTCTCCCAATTTTTTTTTAAATATCTGAGTTGGTATAAAATTACAAAAGAACAATAATTATTTTAAATTTTAACATCCCGTTGTTCAAAAACAAAGATCTTTAGGACATATGTTCATATAAAGTTTTTTTCTTATTTTTTATTTTAGAATCAGCCCTTAAAGTTTGCCGGATAAGTTGCGAAACACCCTGTATTGAATTCCCTTCTTTCCAAGTTTTAACATTGGTATACAATCGTAGCTCCTTAAATGTTTCTTGGATAAAACGTGTGGGACTGACAACTGGAAGCTGACACTGAGATTGTTCACAAAGTTAAGGCGAAAACATGGCTTTGACATTTCTAAAAGTGGAATAAATATTGATAATTTTGAACTGAGAGGGAAGATGAAACGTCCGACGATGATGGTGGTTGAAAACCAAAGAGTTCTAGGCAATAGAGAGATATGGGTACTTTGGTTACCACCTACGTTCGTTATTTACGTAAGACGCTATTTAGTGTTTGTTTTAAGAGATATGGAAGACGCCGTATTACGAACGGTTAATTACACCTGTCTGCGAATTTACAAAGAAATAATCCTTTAATGTGCGAATACTAAAATTTTTCCCGTTATTTTAAACACATTTTACTGTAAATTTTCCCACTTTTCCAGATGAATTTTGACTAAGACATTGTAGGCCGAGAATCTTAACCTTTTCGTTATTTTTCCACCTGCGACATTTATCCCAAAATAAAAAGCAAGGCTTTATCAAAGATTAGTAATTTAACTTTACTCTGTGGCTCTATCACAAAAATATTTGTAGAAATCGTCTAAATAAATAATATAACCTTAAAAAATAATCAAAGAAAAATATTGTGCGCATGAACACTCTATTCGCTAGTGTAAATAGCACACGGCGTTATCAGCCCGCAAATTACTCCATGCGGTAACGATATTACCACCAGCGATGGTAAAAATCGAATCGCGCATAACTTAACTGTCATAATAGCGCTTACGGTAATACCGCATGACGTTACAGCACCACCCATATCTCTCTAATACGAATTTTTTTCATTTACATCAAAATTATTTAATAAATATACAGGGTGTTAATTAAGTATGTACGATATTGAATAACAAACAACTTTTAAGGTTAATTTTAGATTAAAAAGTTTATTTAAACATCCACAAATTCTTCGTTTGGTTTACTTATCGGACATTAAGCTAATTTTAATGCCTTATTTCATTTAAACAGAGCCGAATGCAGGGAGGAGGTGATTAGGGTAAATTGCCCCCCATGAGCCCAAAAAGACCTGTTAACGATGGGTTGTTTGATGGAGGTGGCGCCTAAGCGCCTTTGTTTACTTACATCAATTTTAGACGTAGAACCAATTCTTAAAACGGTATTTATCATTTGTTTATGTTGACGTTTAAACAATGAACACTTTGGTAATGGTAAAAACTATTGTTTTCATAAGCTGGCGTAAACAAATCATTAAAATGGCGGATGGCGTCAGTTTCGACTTTCTACTCTGCCCGCTCGCTGCCGGGAACTCGTTGTCTGCCGTGGTCACGTGATTTCTACGTATGCTCTGCATTCGAATGTAAATCAGACGCCGCTCAAACACCTTTAAATTGCTCCTATTGACTATGAGAAAAAGACAGCGTATTAGTCGTATTTCGTGACTTGAATCATGTCGAGGACCCGGTCATAGTCCCGGTGCGGTGAAAGCGTTCTTGTCAGTTTTCAAAAAAGGTGGCGGTAGATTTAAAATTGATGTGACAAAATAATTATTTCACTGCTTGAAATTATTAAAAATAAATCTAAAGTATAAAAGAGGAAACAAGCTTTGAACGATAGTGAGTACAAGGTGGTTAAAACGTTTTAATGTTATATATAATAAATTTTATTAAAAAAAAAAAAAAAAATGACAAAACATTATTTAATTTTCTTATTGCAAATTTTTAATAAAAATAAACAGTAAACTTTTGTAAACACTTTTTTGACTCCGATTTTTGTCGATGATAAGCAGACTTCATATTATCCCTACGGATATACACTGGATATCTACCGGATATCCTTATATATTTCCACGTTTTTTCGATTACTGGATATCCAGGGATATCTATAGAATATCCATAATCCATAATCCATAT
This sequence comes from Listronotus bonariensis, assembly GCA_014170235.1. NCBI lineage: Eukaryota > Metazoa > Arthropoda > Insecta > Coleoptera > Curculionidae > Listronotus > Listronotus bonariensis. Next base: position 17,871 of record JACEGR010009868.1, read on the forward strand.
TTTGATTCCTATCTTTAAAATAGTTTTAAAAAATATTTTGTCTGTTGTTTTTTGTAATATCTAATGACATTTCAAACTAAAATTGTATTTATTAAATATCTTTCAAAGATATTCATTGTACATCTAATGGATATATATGATGGTCATGGACATTCAGTGGATATAAGACTATCTAATAAATATCTAATGGATATTGTGTGCTGTCTGGGTGCATTATACGTCAAAGTTGTCACCAATAATTACCGCGGTTATAATTGGTTGAACGCATAAAATTGATGTTACTTGGTGGAGTCCTTTTTAAACTTTTTGGTTGTTACCTTTGCGCCCCCCGCAATCCTTTCCAGGTACATCGTACATCCTATCTGAACCAAGATGCCCATTAATGTTTCACTTTCGAGGGGGAAGGGGAGGCCTCACATATATCCCCCAAAACCACCAACCACGGAGAACAACCCCATTTTGAGGATCTCTGGATTTTTTTGATCCTGCTTAATTTCTTAATCCATACCGTTTATTTTGAGGATTTCATCAGTGTGATTTACCCACGTGCTTGAGATTCGATTCGGATAGTCATCCGAAAATAAACGAAGTATTACTTTTTTATTTTCTGATGGCAGAGTTAGCGGGACGGACACGCGTATGCCTCCGACTTACCCCTCCATGCTTTATTTCTTTTTAATTTACATATTTCTAATTTATATCTCTTTTCTTTACATACAAATCCTATCCTAAAATCAAGTTTAGGCAATCTGCAGAGACAAGAATGAGACGAGCAACTAAATGTAAATAAATTATCCGAGAGAGAGATAGCTGCTGGGCCTTCCTTGTCTGTCTTCAAGTAAGGTAAACGCAGATGGCGCGTGAGTCGACTTTATCGTTTGCCCGCCAAATTCAAATTATATAGCTGTGCTATTTTTGCCCTTAATGTTAGGTACTTGTTTTTGTTTCCTATTAATATAAAAATATTGGGGTTTAGTTCAATAATTACACACACCTAATTAAAAATGTCATTTATTTGGTTTTTATAAAGATTTTTTCTTACAGATAACCATGTCAATATTACCTTAAATTACCTGTTGAAAAGCACAAATTTAATATATACACTGTGATCACTAATAAAAGTCAATATTCAAAGTCCAATTAAAGGTAAAAAAACCACGAAACACACAATAAATCACAGAAAATGTAAGCAAACTGTCCAAACAAATCGGCCATTGAAAAATATTAAACACAAATATCGATTAACATTTCGGCGTGACTGCCTGCGGCAACGTTTGTCAAGTTAAAAGTATTCGATTCATGGTATATTTTCTTTTTCTTAATTAGATGCGAGCCAAACAAGGACATTAAAGTTTACATGCAGAAATTGTAAACAACTTGGCAACCAGGGCAAAGCGATGATTGCTCCATCTACGATAGCCTGCCATGATGAAAGACACAGACATATTTATTGGAACTTGCGTTAAACCAGAAAGAGATAAATACAATGGATAAATTGTTAGGACCAGTTACTCGTCTCATTCTTGTCTCTGCTCTGGTATTACTTTTTAATTTTCTAATGGCAGAGTAAGCGGGAGACGCGTATGTCGCCGACTTACCCCTCCATGCTTTATTTTTTTTCAATTTACATATTTCTAATTTATATCTCTTTTTTTTACACACAAATCCTATCTTAAGATCACCTTTAGTCAATCTGTATTCCCTGAACATTACCCTACACGTACAGTTTTGTATTGCATCCCTATTTTTAAAGTTCATCCCTGTTCATAACAATAATTAAAAGAGGCAAAAATTTCCGCATGAGATTATAAAGAAAACCTGTTTTTAATCGGTCAAGGTTTATTAGGTAAATCTGGGTACACTATAGCAGTTATGTTTTGTTTAATTTTCCTGATCAGAAAAACATACATTCCTTTATGAATTGCATAATTACCGTTAGATGTAAGTAGGTATTTGTTTACATTACTTTTAGGGTGATTCTTCTAAAAATGTAAAATTTTTATACCATGCATTGTCCTGCTGTTCAATTTCTTTTGTTGCTTCCTAACATTTTTGTATTTTTATGTATTTAAATGTGCTGAGTGCAGGGTTTTTTTATCCTTGTACAAACCACGAAGGCTAAAAGCCTAAATACTAACGTACCGTGGGTGTCTTAAGCGAGGTAAGAGGGAGTTTGTTGCCACGGGCAGCAGGTTCCACATTCTAGAAACTCTAGGGATAAAAGAACAAACAAAGTGAGAAGTTCGGGGCCTGTCCAGTTGGACCGTATAGGGATGCATACGCGCAGAACCACAAGTTCCTCTGTTGGGAACCGTGAGTGGAGGAACTATACTGGACAATTCTTCAGAGCAAAAGCCATGGAAGTACCTATAAAAAAGCGATAGATCCCCCACAGCGTGACGATGGGCAAGAGAAGGAAGCCTTTCTGTAAGTGAAGGATCATTAATGAGACGAATAGCTCTTCTTTGAATAGAATCAAGAATGCTTAGGGTTGTGGGGGACGCCATACCCCAGATATGGGAACAATATTCCAAGGGAGGTCGGATTTGGGTCACATATAAAGTGTATAAATTAGAAGCGGAAAGGTTGGATGAACCCACCGGAACACCGGGAAATTCCCGGTGGGCCCCCGTCCCGATGGGCCCATGTCCAGGTAGCAAATTTCCGTTCCCTATACAAATTGGTGACTGAAGTTATGATATCGTAAAGGCAACGGAAATTGTTTTAACGTTACAGACCCTATAAGATTTCGTGACTAACATGACCTGAGAGAATTAATTCAATGCGATATTTAGTAAAAAAAGACATATATTTATTTCACATATGCGATTTTGAATGTGGTTTATTCTCTAAAATATTTTTAATTAATTTTCTTTCTCTCTTCCTTTCCTTTGGTTTTTTAATGCGACCAGCCTTTAAAGCAGTTGATCCCGTGTACTTACTTCTTCTTCTTCTTGCAGTTGTACTTGGCTGAACTTTATTTTTTTGTCGTTACACTTCTTTTACCAGCAGTATTCAAAATAGGTTAATAATTGTGATAAAGTATCAATATTTTTTAGACTTATCGTTGAATTTTTTTGAGAGTTAGCAACATATAATTGCTACAGTTTAATTTTACCAAATTAGTAATTTTAATAAGGTTATTAGATAGTCTGACTATCTTTCCCATCTGATATAGTATCCGCGTCTCTTCCCGTCTGTAATTAGAAAATTGTGTTTTTTAGAAACATTAAAAAATATATATGTATGTACTTTCAATTTCGCACAATTCTTGCTCTGTGTTCTGAACCATTTTTTTGGAATTTAAAAAGTCAACCTGTTCAGTTGAAATACTGGTATTTTCAATGGCATCTTCCAGGCCTCACATGGAATAAATTTTTCTGAATATTATTTACTTTAAGATTAGTAACTTTGATGCAGAATTTTTTGTAATCAAGTTCCGGTTTAGATATAGTTAAGACCATATTTATTTCATTCTGAAAGCGATGCCGCCAAGTACACAAAAAATGATAAAGTAAACAAACTTTTCGAAAGCACATAGCCTCTGACAGAGCCTGATTACATATTTTTTAGATAAATAAATAAAAATATTGCGCAAACACATACCACGTGATTAAAAAACATTCTCTTATTTCGTCTCTGGCGTACCATAGAACCTGTAACGCGTGGCGTAATCGTCGGGTTGAATATTTTTTGCTGCAATAAATCATTGTTCACAAAAGGGTTTATTTGCTTTATCATTTTTTGTGTACTTGGCGGCCTCGTTTTCAAAATGAAATAAATATGGGTCTAACTATACCTAGTCGAAAACTGGCATATTTTTGTATACGTCTCTGATGGTGCTTTTCTAATACTTTAACAACCAATTCAACTAAAGCCATCGGATTGAATGCTTTATACCGTTTCAAGACAACGTCTTTAAAAACTCTAATAGTGGCCTTCACAAGATTGTTAGTATTATGTCCTCTAGTTAGCAAATCTTGACGATATGCAATACACCATCCGGTTTTTCTTCGTAATATTTCTTTTTATCTAGTGGTTAAGAATAATAAAAGAGGATAAATGGTAGTAAACAGTGAGTTCGCGAAAAATAGCTGGTACTAGTTTTAGTTATTTTTAGAGGGAATATCAAACAAGAAGAAATAATTATGTATTTTTCAAGGTGACCACATCCGAATAAAAAGGGTAGATTTATTAAAAAGATGCTGGGAGGCTGTTTGACCGTTAGGCTACCGTAAATGATGTGATTAGTTTTTCGCGTTTGTCCTTTTCATCATGGCTATAATGGCCACCCGGCATATTCGACGATAATAACACAATAGATATTAACTATTCACCAATAAACAATAATAAAGACAACAGTAACAATAAGAACGCGCGCTTGTGGCGGCTTCGGTTGTATCGGCGAGCATCGATCTCCGGAGTTAAGCAGTGGAATGCGCGCCCATAATTTGGATGGGTGTCCGGCGACAGCGGTGTTTTGGGCAACGGCACACGGTGTTTCTGCTCGGGGATGCGGACCGAGCAACAACCATCCAAGTTATGGAATGAATGGTGTGTGAATGAGAAGGAGTAGGGGTCAAGGTACAATAAGCCTTCAGGCTGCAGTGCACCATCTAGGGGGCGGTCGTCGGACCTGGGTGGAATGATCCCGAAAGGGTGAAAAAAAACAATAAGAACAATTGCTCTAAAAACAACAACTTGACAAACAGGGTAATAACCACAATTATTATTTTATCATGATATTAAATTATGTTACAGACACGGTAACAGGTATTAACCTCAAAGCATTTGTTTGCAAGGCCTACTTAAAGTTCCTTTAAAAAATAGAAAAATGCATTTATCCTTTTAATTAAAATTTAAAATATGGCATGTGATGCATTGTTAAATTTGTAATAAAAAATGGGATCAGATACAGGGTGTACTTTTTTCTCGAGCCATATAAAAAAATAAAGTTGATGATGGTTTATTTCAAAACAAAACGTCTGATATAAAATGTAACTATACCATCATGTAGTAACTAAAAAGTGCCAATGAAAAAGTGTTATAGTTTTTTCATACCTCTTCATATAAAGACTGAAAAAAATAAAATCGATATAGACAAATTTTCGTTTTTGGCAAATATATCAGCAGGCAATAAAAATTTTTAAAG